>CAUYUJ010014334.1:32500-51474 GCA_963575745.1 Prorocentrum cordatum | reverse complement strand
AAGGAGGAGGAGGAGGAGGAGGAGGGGGAGAAGGAGGATGAGGAGGAGGAGGAGGAGGAGGAGGAGGAGAAGGAGGAGGACCAGTGTACATCCAAGAGTCATCAACGATGTTGGAATATAGATATCCTCCCAAGCTCCCTCTTTCACAGGCCCCTGCAACGTTTCATTTCCACTGCGGGAGCTGCCTCGTTGGAAGACAACCGTCTGGAGACCCTGAAGCACGCCAATACATTGTTCTCGTGATTCCAACGCCACGGATCAGGATGACTGTTGCATCTTGACGATCCTAAACAGTGCCAGAAAGTCATTCTGAGAACTGAAACACCGCGAGCGAAGGTAATTGTTGCATCATCACCAGCGTCCTTCCAAACACACAACATGTCTCACACTCCTTCACATGAAAAACGAATGTGCGCGGCGCTGTAGCGAGAGCCACATTTTGAAAAGGAACCGCCCTCAATCCGTGGAGCTCTTGCAAGTTGTGTTTTGGTTGAAAAACCCAGGATGCGCGCGGCGCTAAGGCCAGAGCCACATTTTGAACACTACCCGCTCTCAACCCGTGAAACTCTTGCAAGTTGATAAAACGAACGTGCGCGGCGCGAAGGCGAGAGCCACTGAAAACGACCCGCCCTCCATCGGTGAAGTGGTTGCGAATGCTTAAGCTTCAGGGTCATGGGCGATGAAGTCTCAGGCGACACGCCCAGCCCGCCCTGAAAGCTGCCTTCGGGGTGCGGCAGGAAGGAGTTGCCTATAAGGAAAAGGACCTGGCATCGCTCGGAGGGGGGCATTTTTTCTTCGGCGAGGACCATCGAGGAGCATCCTTGATCATTTGGCGAAAAACCACGCACGAAACTGAAAAAAAGAACAGGGAATGAACGTCCGAGCGACGGCAAGAGGAATTGAGGCGGAAGAGGAAGAGCAGGCCAGCTTGTGTCGAAGAACCACAAGCTGCATGCATATAGAAGTTCGGAGGTCCGCGCGGATCTAGTGGATCTGCGCTGGACACCCCCTGGCGGCTCTCCGGCGCCGTCCCTGGTGCGCTCCGCGCGCCACGGAGGATGGTCCAGCGCCGCTCCTGGGATGCCGCGCAGACCTCCGAAAGTGTACAGTCGGGGCCCTGAAGAAGGAACCCTTTTCGTTGGGGCGGGGCTCCGCGTTCCTTAAGTGTTTCACAGTTTGCCTCAGGTTTTCCTTATGTTTACGATCGGGAATCGAAGTTGAACTTATGGAAAAAAAAGGGGCCTCGTTCCTTATTGAGGGTTCCTTAGGTCAACGCCCCGACTGTATGTTTATGTGCTGTGGTTCGTTATTCTTGCGGCGTTCGAGGCCGCGCATGGCCGCAAACTCTCCTCGTCTCCGCTCATTGCTGACGGGCGTGCGGCCGCTCAGCCACGTGCCCCATGACCGTCAAGGCGCGAGAGGATGATGAGGCATGGTCCGTAGACGGGCTAACGGCGATGTAGGTAACGGCGATGTAAGTTTCGGTATTGTGGGAACACGTGGTTCGCGCTTTCCTGCAATTCGCTGTGTCGTGTTCGCTCGATCCATTCGCAGACAGGACATATAGGAAAATGTGGTTCGTAATTCCCTACACTTCTGGTTCCCAACATCACCGTTAAGCAACATCGCCGTCAGCCCGGCCTTCGATGGTCGCTGGATCATTCCGGGAGTGGTCAGCCAACCACGTGACGACATCCATTCTCTGCCAGATTCGATGCTGGGCCAGAGGGCCGCAATCATATCGTGTTTGTCTTTGACAGGGGCTAGGTGCTCCACGTCGTCGTCGTTCTCGTGTGCCCCCTCGTCCTCTGTCCTCGTCGTCGTCCACATCGTCCACGTTGTCCTCGTCCTCGTCCTCGTCCTCGTCGTCCAGGTCCTCCGCGGCCTCCTCACTCCTCGCTCCTCGTGTCTGCTGACGCGGGTCCATGAGGCTCACGAACCAGGGGTCCCGCAGGCTGCACACCTCGCGCGCCGAAAACACCGCCAGCGGCTGCCAGCTCGAAGACAAGCGAGCAGAGTGCTTGCATCGTGCCTCGCCCAGGAGAGGACTCACTGCTGCCAAGGCGTCCGGCTCCGGCTCCGACTCCCTGGGCTGGGTTTCCCGAGCGGCCCCCGAACCCATGACCTACCTGGGCCTCCTCCTCCTCCTCCTCCTCCTCCTCCTACTCCTCTGGGGACTCTTGTCTTCTTGGAACTTCCAGGACCTTTCGGACGGAAGTCTGTGAGGGGGACCGCCTGGGATCTTCCAAAGAGTCCCTCTAAGATCCTTCCAAGTTGCAGACCGTCGACGCCTCTCTACACACTATATATGTATATATAGATATCGGCATACAAGTGTATAAATGTTTATATGCCTATATGTATATATAGGCATATATAACATATACACAGCAATCAACATATATAGACATACATAAATATACACACTACAAAATAGATATCGATATATGCGTGTGCTTATATTCGAGCCTCTGTGCCGCGGAGCTCTCGACCCCGCCCCTACAGGACCCTTGGCATCGCTCGGACGTGTGCAGCTCTATCTCGGCGAGGGCCATCGAGGAGCATCCTGGATGATCTCGCCAAAAAATACACGCACGAAGACAAAGAAAGCACGGGGAATGGAGGTCCGTACGATGGCAAGCAGGGTCACGGAGCTCTCGACCCCGTCCCTACAGGACCAGCTCTTCATGCCGAGTAGTTTTTGAACGGCTTGGGGGTCCCAGAGGCCGAGCACGACCAAGTATTTGCCGCAGTGGTTTCGCTACGACGTGAGCCCAGGCATACGTCGATGTGTGTTCTCAACCCGCGGCCTCATTTCCCCCTACCAGCTCCCCATGCCGTCCCAGCTTGCTATCTGATGGGCCCCCGAGCCCGAAACGGCCTCAGACCCGAAACCAGGAAATCGACAAGGTCGGAAAGAGGAACTCTTTGCAGTTCTGAGAGGGTGCTCTGGATTCCACAACAAGAGGGGGGTGGCTTGATTTGGGTCAGGAGGGGGAGGAGGAGGAGGAGGAAAAGGATGAGGAAAAGGAGGAGGAGGAGGAGGAAGAAGAAGAAGGAGGAGGAAGAGGAGGAAAAGGAGGAGGAGGAGGAGGGAGAGGAGGGGGAGGAGAAGGAGGAGGAGGAGGAGAGGAGGAGGAGGAGGAGGAGGAGGAGGATGGGGGGGCTGATTGGAGCTGCCCTAGAGGGTTCCACAGAGGGGGTCTGGGCACAAGGCCGCCTTCTCGTGGCTGGTCCGAGGGTGGGGAGTTTGAACCTCCTCGCCTGGGAGGGTTGTGGCCCCCTCCCTTTGACTGCGACATTTGGAGTGGGTGTCTGGGCCCTGGACCCCTCCTCTCTACCCCCCCTCCCCCCCCCTCCTCCTCACCCCCCTCCTTCCTCCTCCTCCTCCTCCTCCTCCTCCGTCTCCTCCTCCTCCTTCTCCTCCTCCTCCTCCTCCTCCTCCTCCTCCTCCGCGTGCAAGAAGTCCAACAAAATGTCGCGCAAACCAACGAACTGTGTCCCTCCGGGCCTGTTTGGGCGTCCTTTAGGGACGGCCCCCGAGCGGTCTCCGGGGGACCACGGGGCGGCCATCGGACGCGGGCAGGCGTCCGGGACGGCCGCGGCAGGCAGTCCGAGCGCTCCGCGAGCCTTGCAGGGGCCCGCCCCTCCAGCTGGAGGCGCGAAGGCGGCAGGGCCCAGAGCCGGGCTGCAGCGGCTCCCTTGGCATCGCTTAGACTTGCGCACTCTTTTGGACCATCGAGGAGCCTTTGGGGCCATCTTGCGAGCAGGTGCGCGCGCGATGCCGAAGAAAAGTGTATGGGGAAAGGGCGTCCGAGCAGTGGCGAGTTCCAGGATGTCGAGGCCTCTCGGCCACGCGCACAGGGGGGCATAGGGGGGATAGGAGGGCAGGCCTCTCAGAAACACCCCCGCTGCTCGGAAGGCGCGGGCCTTGTCTATAGATATAGAGCCGGCGCCCTGAAGAAGGAACCCTTTGGGTTGGGGAGGGGCTCGGTGTTCCTGAGTTTTTGTTTTGCAGTTCGCCTCATTTAGGGTTCCTTAGGTGAACGCCCCGACTGTAGAGCCGGCGCCTGCTCGGCCTCCTTCCAAGAAGGCTCCCTCCCTCCCCCGAGCGCGGCCGCCCATCGCGGCCCCCGACCGCGGCCGCCCATCGTGGCCCCGATCGTGGCTCCCTCCCTCCTCCTCCTCCTCCCCCTTCTCCTCCTCCTCCCCCTCCTCCTTCTCCTCCTCCTCCTCCTCCTCCTCCTCCTCATCCTCCTCCTCCTCCTCCTCCTCCTTTTCCTCCTCCCCCCCCTCCTCCTCTACCGCCCTCTGCGCGCCGCCGGTGTTTGATGCCCCCGCATGGTCGGCCTCTGGAGGCCGCTGCCGGGCCCCGGGGGCCGCAGGAAAGGACAGCGCGCAGGAGGCAGAGCTGCACAAGCAGTGGCGCTCTTGGCATCGCTCGGGCGTGTGCGCTTTTTTTTGTGGGCGAGGGCCATCGAGGAGTGCCCTGGATCACCGAGCAGCAGAGGGGACGCGCACGACAGCTGCAAGTGCACAGCGGGAGGGCCGCCCGAGCGCCGGCAAGCTCTCGGAGGTCCGCGCCGATCTCTCGGATCGGCGCGCCCCCCCCCCCCCCCCCCCCCCCCCGGCAACGCGCCCCCGGCGCCGCCCCTGGCGTGCTCCGCGCGTCAGGGAATGGGGCCCGGCGCCGATCCAAGAAATTCGCGCGGGCCGTCGAGCGTTTATGATTATGCCGGCCCTTCTTCCTGCAAAAGAAGCCGTCCTGTGGGTAGGGGGTCGGGAGGTCCAGGGGCCTCAGACTCGAGGATGTCGAGTCGTCGGGGGTCTTGGGTGGAGGGGGTGGCCATGAGGGCAGGGGGCTCCTGAGAAGGGCTCGGAGGGTTTGATGAGGGCCCCTTTTAGAAGTCGGGAAGGATTCCGAGCAGCCCCCCGCCCTCCTCCCAGTCTTGCGTGTAGCAGGCCGTTTTCCTCGCCCCCACCCCTCTTGCGCGCGTCGCCAACCACTGTAAAGGTCTTCGGGCCTCAGGGTGTCTCTCCTCAGCTCCAACTCGTCAAGGGCCCTCCGAGGAGGCCAGAGAGTCGTCCCGAGCAGCTGCCGCCTGATTCTCAGCACCAGATGGCCCGAAAACCAGCCGAGGGGAGGGATCCCTGACGTCCAGGCGTCGTGGCAAGTCAGAGCGGGCGATATTTGCCTCTTGTCGGGCCCAGGGAGTCTCGAATGCCAACACGTTTAGAAGTTTGCAATTGGCAGTAGCCCGCGGTAGAGCAGCGCGTGGCATGGCATGTCCTACCACTGCAGTGCACGCAGTAGCGTTGCTTTGAATAGCATTGCGCATCATGGGACAGCATAGCATGTCGCAGCATACCTTTGTCTGGTGCCTGGTCATGGAGATTCCCTTCCGCAGCGCTCGCAACCTCTGTCCCGCGGTCTCGAGGGCCGTCAAGCTTTCGCTTGCGTTGGGGCGCAAGCTGGCGCCCAGTGCGCTCTGGCCGCAAGCTAAAAGGCCGGCCTTCGAGCCAGGAAGACCGCGGGGCAAAGGCGGAGTGAGAAATCGCGCGAGTACATGCAAGGAGGGATGCAAGCGGACTGGAGAGGGGAGAGGCTTGGCGGGCTCCCGAGGGGGCTCCAGAGGCACGCAGGGACTCATAGCGCCCACGTAGGGCTCAATCGAAGACCTCCAGGGAATCGCAGACTCATTACATTCTTTTGTAGCCTCGAGCATCTCTGAATCCTCCGTCTCGGCAAACCGTACCCCTGCCGCAGTCTGTTCTCGTCTCGCACGCTGTTCCTGCGTCTTGTCAGGCTTGCCAACCTCCAGGGAATCTCAGGCTAACCAACCATGTCCCATCGTAGCATGGCATGCGTAGACTTACGCATACATTGGAGGTCGGGTGGTTAGATCGAAGTGAAGCGGAGACCCCCCACCAGGAAATCGGATTCGGTTTCGAATCGTGCGCGCGGGCGGGCGAGGCGAAGCTGCGTGGGCGGGCGAGCGGAATGAACTCGTCGTTGCCATGACGAAACTGGGCCAAATGATGTTGCCCCCTCACTGATTGGCCAGCGGTGTGGCCCGGGGGTGTCCAGCCGGTTGGCTGGCGGTAGCTTCGGGGTGTTCCGATGGTGTCTCGATGGTGTCACCCGATGGTGTCACCCGATGGTGTCACCCGATGGTGTCACCCGATGGTGTTCCGATGGTGTCCCGAGGGTGCCCCGAGGGTGTCTCGATGGTGTCTCGATGGTGATCCGATGGTGTCCACATGGTGTCCCAATGGTGTCCAGATTGGTGTTAACATGGTGTCCCGATGGTGTCACCCGATGGTGTTCCGATTGTGTCCCTTTTGTGTGCCGATGGTGTCCCGATATGGGGTCTCGATGGCGCCCCGATGGCTTCCCGGTGGTGTCTCGATGGTGCCCCGATATGGTCCTGATGATGTCTCGATGGTGTCCCGATGGTGCCCCGATGGTTGTTCCGCGAGCTGGATAGATAGATATTTAGTGAGATTGATGGGTAGTGAGCAGATAGATAGTGACATCGATTGACAAATATTAGACGAATGGACCATAATGTTGTCCCGATGGTGCTTCGATGGTGTTCCGGGGGTGACCCGTTGGTGTCATTTTATTGTCCGCAGGGTGTTCCGATGGTGTCCCATCGAAGTTGTCATCAGCTGGTCCCCCCCACAGCCTCCTTATTATTCGAGGGGTGGTCGTACAGGTACGTCGCATCTTGTAGTATGTTGCTTGCTCAAGAAGCCAGGGCCCAGGTCCTGAGAAACAAGCTGGGCAAGCCAAACTCCGTTGGCAAGCCTGACTGGGGACAAATGTGGACGTACAGGCATGGTGCATGTTAGTGCACAGCTCGCTCCAGGTGCCAGGGCCCAGGTCCTGAGAAGCAAGCCTGCCAGTCTACACCGGGGCAAGCCGAACTCCGCAGGCAAGCCTGACTTGGGAAAAATGCAGCAGCAGCAGCGTGGCTCAACCACAAGGTGCGCGTGGGGACGACCAAGCGGGAAGGAGGAGGAGGGGGAGGAGGAGGAGGAGGAGGAGGAGGAGGAGGAGGAGGAAGAGGGCTTGGTCCTGGAGGGATCGAGATCTGGCGGCGCGCACGGGAGAGCGTTGCGCGAGAGGGCCGGCCCTGCGAGGAGGCGGGGGCTTTGCCCCTCAGAATCGGGGGCGGAGAAGAGGGGGGGGATGATTGGGGGGGGATCTCATGGCGGGGGCCATGATAGCTCCCCAGAGTTCATGGCGCCTCTTCTTATTTCATGACGTCCCTGGCCCCCCCGCTGGGCCGCGCACAGGCCGCCGGTCATGACTTGCACTCCCCCCCTCTTGGACACCCCCCTCTTGGCCGCTCCCGGCAGAAGGCATGGGTCTCCGTAGAGGCTCGACTGCACGTAAGAGTGACCCTGCGCTGGAGTGACCTTTGGTGCGGGCCCGCCTGGGACCCCGCGATCGCCGAACGCGAGGCGGCAGCGGCGTCTTGCGCGCTTGTGTTTGGTCCCCCCGCGGCCCCCGAAAAGCCGCGCCCCGAAGGCCACTCTTTCCCAGGGCCGCTCTTGCGTGCAGCCGAGGGGCGTCTGGGTGCTCCCGAGGAGGCTTCCTGGTCGCCCGGGGTGCTTCTACGAAGCCACCTGCCGTCTTGGGAGGCCCCCCCCCTGCCTGCTGAGGAGGTCGCCCCCTCGCGCCATCCCCTCGAGCGCGCCGCAAGGAGAGGCTGATACTCTTCTTCGGCGGAAGCCGGCGAGAGTAAAAGCCAGACGTGCATCAGACGCTACTCCTTTTTGGGATATACGGTTTCTGCAGCGAGCCAAATGTGTGTCTGAGTGCCCTTTGTAAATGTTTGCCTATCTCAGGCGTGAGTACACCGTGAGGAATGAGCATTGCGTTGCTCGGGCAGCTTCCATCTGAGAGCGGTCTGGCATCACCCCTGTCTCCGATCACACTCGTGCCACGCCGGTCAGGTCTGGTAGCAGCTCGTGATTGCGCATTTCACCGCGGAGCTTTGGGCACCCCGCGACACCGTGAGCGAGGCGGGGACGGGATACTGCTGCAAATCAGTAGCGCACGTGTGTCTCGCTGTAAGCGCGCGCGTGTGTGTGTGTGTGTGTGTGTGTGTGTGTGTGTGTGTGTGTGTGTGTGTGTGTGTGTGTTTTCGAGAGAGAGAGAGAGAGAGAGAGAGAGAGAGAGAGAGAGAGAGAGAAAAAAAAAACAACAAAAAAACACAACAACAAAAAGACATGTACATGTATGTGTAACTCTGCAGACCTATCAGTTATATGTATAGATAGAGAAACAAACGAGAGAGAGAGAGAGAGAGAGTCAAGCGGCATGCGTGCGCAGACGTTTGGTTTTCTCACGGGTGCATCGCCCACCCAGCCGCACACAGAAGACTTCTCCTCGGAAGGCGCGGGGGCTTCTGAGAAATCCTTCAGAGAAGGACTTCTCCTTCTCGCTTGCCCCCTGCGCTCGCCGCCAGTAGGAGGGCGACGATGACACGGAAGAGGATGCGCTGCATGAGGGGCAGGAGCAGGGAGACAAGGAGGAGAGGGAGGAACAAGGGAAAAAAGGGCAGGAAGTGCGCTGAGGCGCGGCGAATCGGGAGCATGAGTAGGAGGACGAGTCAAGCTTACCAGGTCGGGCGAGTCGGAGGGCCCCGCCGGGTCCCACCCTCCAGCCCGCAGCGTACGACCCAGTTCTTGCAGAACTTGACACTGGGATTGCAGCGCGCTCCCCCCTCGCAAACGGAAGGCGCTTTCGCGCGGCCGACTTGGCGAAGGGAGAAATTTGCTGGCCGCGCAGGGCTGGGAGCAGCAAATCTTGTGATGGGCGAGGCGACGACGAAACACGTGCCGCGCTGCCACGGCACCGCCACTTCCACTCGCAAGCTGCGCGGCGCTTGGGCGAGGTCGGCATTCGGCCCGCTCTCGCGTGGCCCCGCCGTTGCTGCTGGTTTCCTCCGATCCGGCCAAGCCACGCGCCACGCCCGGGCAGGAACGCCATTTCTCACAACCCACCAAAAAGCACCCCACACCCAACCCGAAGGCCTCAATTTGCCCTCCATTTCCGGTGGGGGGGGGAGGATCGGGGAACCCTGTGAAAACACAGATGGACCAACCCGACATTCGGGTCTTCGGGTTGGGTTGGGGTGGTCTGGTAGGTACAGTCGGGGCGCTGCGTAAGGAACCCTTTTCGTTGGGGAGGGGCTCGGTGTTCCTTGATGGTTCTGCAGCTTGCCTTCGGCTTTCCTGTGGCTTCCCACCGGAAATCGAAGTTTCTAACTTGTGGGCAACAGGGGCCTCGTTCCTTAGTTATCGTTCCTTAGGTCCACGCCCCGACGGCAGCCAACTTCCGAGCGAAGAGTGCGCACGGAGCTCGGGCGAGGAGGCCACGGGCGCCCACCGCGCGCGGGCCCACCGAACACGGCGAGCGGAGGGACTGTGCGCTTCGCGCCGAGGCGGGGGCGCCCCCCCCCTTTCGGGGCGAGGGCTTGCGCCGGCGCCGAGGCGAGAGTGACGTTTTACCAGAGTCGGGGTCTGTACACTGTAAGAACGGTTTTTTGAAGGCAGATCTGCCTTCAATAAGAACGGTTTTTTGAAGGCAGATCTGCCTTCAATAAGAACGGTTTTTTGAAGGCAGATCTGCCTTCAAAAAGTTGGTATACTCTGTAAGAACGGTTTTTTGAAGGCAGATCTGCCTTCAATAAGAACGGTTTTTTGAAGGCAGATTTGCCTTCAAAAAATTGGTCTACTCTGTAAGAACGGTTTTTTGAAGGCAGATCTGCCTTCAAAAAACCGTTCTTACAGATTGTTCGGTTTTTAATTCTTCGAGAGCTCCTTGATTTCTTTGGGGGGCCGAGCTCCTTTCATTTCTAACTCTTCTGTCCTGGGCCTCTTCCTGGCCACGAGGGGGCCGGGTACCATCAAAAACGAGCACCATTTGAGATGAGCACGACAAGGCGATAAAAAATGAACGACGTGTACACGTAGGGAATCAGGACATGCGGAAGAGAAGGGACAAGAGCATGAGGGAAACAGATGATGCATGGGCGCATAGGAAGACGAACGTGGGAGTGGGGGGAATGGCTTGCGAGGGGGGAGGGGAGACGGACGAGAAGAGGAGGACGAGGAGGAGGAGGAGGAGGAGGAAGAAGAGGACCCATGTAAGCCAGAGACCCACCAACGATGTTGGAACATACCCCCCTCCGAGCTCCCTCCTCATGGGCCTCTAAACGGGTTCATTGCCACTGAGGAACGTGCCCCATTGAGAGACAACTGCTTGAAGATCCAGCAGCGTGCCAAAACACCATTCTCGGGACCCCACCGTCACGAGTCAAACTGAGTCTTGCGTCTTGGCGGTCTCGAATCGTGCTAGAACGCCGCGCTCCTGGGACTTCAACACCACGCATCGGCGCAACTGCTGCGGCCCGGCGGCCCTGGTTCGCTCCAGGCAGCCTCGGGCACGCTGGCCACGGGAATCCGTGCAACAGCTGCAGCTCTTGGAAACGACTGTGCGCGGTGCTGGTGCGAGAGCCACATTTTGAACAGGAGCCGCCCTCAATCCGCGAATCTCTGCCAGATGTTTGGAACGACCGTGTGCGGCGCTGCTTTGAAACGAATGTGCGCGGTGCTGGTGCGAGAGCCACATGTTGACAAGGAGCCGCCCTCAATCCGCGAATCTCTGCCAATGGTTTGGAACGACTGTGTGCGGCGCTGGGGCGAGAGATCCACATTTCGAACCTGGCCCGCCCTCGCTCCGCCGAGCTGTTTGCAGTGTCTTGAGACGAGCGCGGGCGGCGCTACGGCGAGAGAGCCGCGCTTTGAGAAATGCCCCCGCCCTCGCTCCGTTGAACTCTTGCCGCGTCTGAAGGCGAGTGTGCGCGGCGCCACGGCAAAGGGCCACACGTTGAACGAGAGAGCCAATGGGTAAGGCAGTCTGAGGCGAACGCCCAGCTCGCCCTTCCGACTGGCCTCGGGGTGCAACAGGGAGGAGTTGTGTATAAGGAAGAGGGATGGCGATGGAGGAGGAGGAGGAGGAGGAGAGACCAGGAGGAGGAGGAGGCGGAGGAAGGGGTGGAGGAGAATGATGATTATGATGAGGAGGAGGAGGAAGAGGAGGGGAAGGAGGAGGAGGAGGAGAAGGTTGGGCAGGAGGAGGGACGAAGATGGCAGCTGAGGACACAGACCCACGTCCTCGCACGGGTGGGCCGATGTCTGGCCCTCGAGGGCGCGGCGGGTCCGAGTTCTCGCGGGGGCGCCGTGCCCTATCAGAGACGCCGTCGCCCAAGGAAGAGGGGGGGATGATCACGAGGCCCGGGCGCAGGAGACCGCTTGCGATGGAGGAGGACGTGGAGGGGGGGGAGAAGGAGGACGGCGGGGCGGCGGGGGCGACGAGGGGGACGACGACAAGGAGGAGGAGGAGGAGGAGGAGGAGGAGGAGGAGGAGGAGGAGGTGGAGGAAGAGGATGAGGAGGAGGGGGAGGGGGAGGAGAAGGAAAGAGGACCAGAGCAGAGAAGGGGCAGGACGTTCGAATGAGGAAATGGACGGAGGACGAGGAGAAGGAGGAGGAGGAGGAGGGAACAACGAAGACGAGAACAAATCATCAGGGGTCACGCATGGATGAGGGTGAGCAGGAGTGCGGAGTGCGGAGGCCGAGGGACGCAGTGTCCCGACCGCAGGCCGCCTCAGGAGAGAACCAAGTTCACCTCGCTGAGGGCCTCGCGGGCGAGCTCCCGATGTAGAAGCCTTCGTACACGTCGTCGCTCTCCTCGATGAAGGGCGCGAGCCGACGATCGCGCTGCCGTTGACGGTCGGCTTCCCGTCTGTCAGTTGCGCAATGACCTCGCACGTTCTTGAGAATGCGGGTGCCCAGCCGCATCGGCGGCGCCGTGGCCGTCAGCATCCAGCTAGGCGGCCGCCGCTCTGCCCCCTCGAGATGATCATCAAGGCACGGCGGGCACCAGCACAGCGCAGAGTGGCGCATCCCGCGAGGATCCCCGTATGTCCCCCGAGAGCCGTCTGGGAGCGTGATTGCCGCAGCTTGGCCACGGATGGCCTCAACCGTGGCACTCCAGGACGACTCGTCGAGGGCCTCGGCAATGGCCCCCTCCCTCGCCCCCGTCCGAGGACCGCGTCTCGGGCGGAGCGGCACCTGGATCCCAGGCGTCGATGGCCGCAGCCACCTCATCGCCACCATCCGAGGACAGCGTCTCGGGCGGGGCGGAAACGGCATTCCAGGCTTCGAAGGCAGCGGGCGCCAGCTCATCCAGGAAATCATCTGCTTCGCAAAGGCCTCGCCGACAGTGATGGGCACCAGCACCAACGAAGAATGTCGGCGCCAGCGGACACCAGCACAGCCTATAAAACGGAATGGTATCGGAAGGCGGCACACGCCCCTCGGCGACCCGCTTCCCACGACCTCCAGCTCCGAATGTGGCAGGCTCAGCGACGCAGATCTCCACAGAGATGTCCAAGTCCGTCGCGTCTCCAAACCGCCCCTCCCCGAACTGGCGGCCTTCCAGGCGGTCGCTCTTCTGCAGGCGGCGCAAGTCCTCGCATGGCGCTGTAGCGATGGACACTCCCTCAGGGGCATCCGCATGAAGCGCCACGATGCGCCGTAGCACCTCCTCGGCCGAAGGCGCCTCCCCCCGCAGCAGAGCGCTCAGGGCTGGCGCGAGGGCGGCGATGCGGTCGGCTATCTCCGCGTCGCCGACGACGGCCTCGAAGCACTTCCGCACCGCGCACAGCTCACGCTGCGCCGCGTCGCTCTCGGCCCTGGCCGCAGCCAGGCCGTTGTCGGCAGCCTCCAGCGCCCGCCGCCGCGCGGCCGTGCGCTCGGCCCGCGACCGACGCTGCTGCCAGCCTCCAGGATCGCCGTCCAGCAACCCCGCCCGTGCAATCATACCCATAGGCCGAAAGCCCTGCCCCCCCCCCAAAGGCCCTCACGCCCGCCCGGGATAGGGGTACGCCGAGGGAAAAAGGTCCAGGAGCGAGCCAACATGGCTATGGCGATGAGGGTGAGGAGGAGGAGGAGGAGGAGGAGGAGGAGGAGGAGGAGGAGGAGGAGATGTAGGAGGAGGTGTAGTTCTGCCTCCATTTCCCGCGTCGTCGGCACAGTGAGCCAACGTACCGCGTCTACACTAGAAACCAACGGAAACAGGAGTGGTACATAAATGAGCTTGGGGCCGCCTATTCGTCCTATGCATACGCAGAGCCGTTGCCAGAGCTTGGGGCACAGGCGCGGCAAGCGGTGCGTAGGCCGTGATGTGGCAGCTTTGCTCCGCCATCGTCCGTAACGCGGCGAACCCGTCGAACTTGCGCGGCGGCCCCATGACGGAAACCATGGAAGGAATCCCTGGCCAAGCCAGCCAAGGGCTTTATGTAGCACCCAGGCGGGCACACAGCTTTGTTCTCGCCGTGGCAAGCTGCAAGAGCAACCTGCCAGCAAGCCGCCAGCACGCCCACATGTGCACGTGCACCGTTTGAATAAGTCTGCAGTCGCGCTTGGCTTCAAGCATGGGCTGTGCGTGAAGCTGGGTGTTGCGTCTCATATGGCCGAAGCGCACCGTACCCCCGTCCGCTTGCACAAGGGCACATTCAGCGGGGAGGCCAACAGGCTGCCCATCTTGCGGAGAAGCACTCGGGCGCGAAGGAACGGCTGGACTCCTAGTTTTCGCGGTTCCTTGGCGCAGAAACGACGCTCGTGGAGCACATGCGGCTTGCCGCTCGTGCATGTCGGACTTGCCAGAGAAAAACTGCGACAGAAAAGGTGGACCGCCTCGGTATCCCACTGGGTCCAGGAGTTCGCGCCCACAGCGCCGAGCTCCACAGTCTGTGCTAGCTTCTCTGCCTGCGTCGCACGATCTTTGAGCGAAGGCCGCTGGGTCCGTCTTCCGCGCGGCTGCGTTCCAAGCGTTGCTGCAAGCTACACGTTCGCATGCAGTGGTCGGGTTTTCGGCTTGTGCCGGAGGTCACCTGGTGTCCACGACTTCCACAGGCTCCAGACGTATCCACGTGCGCCTGGGGGGCCCACGAGGCTTCCAGAGACTGGACGCAAACCAGAAGCACCGATAACGCTTCGAATCAGAGATCCTCGATCCTCGATCCAAGTCGTGGTCGACGGCTGCGGCACCGTCGAGGACGGCGACGGCGACGACGGCGGCTGCGACAATGTCGAGGACGGCGACGTCGACGACGAGGAGGACGACGACGACGGCGGCGACGGCGACGACGCCCTCCTGCCTGCCCAGGCGGGGCGGCTGGCTGACCGGCGGGCGAGGGGGGCGCGCCCCGTCTGCGGGCCTCGAGGCGCGCGGCGGCGCCCGGCGCTGCGAGCAGAAGGGCCCGGGCCTCCCAGCTGGGGTCCGAGCCAGTGGGGCCCGAAGGTCGCGCCGCATCGCCGACGCATCGGATACAGTCGGGGCCCTGAAGAAGGAACCCTTTTCGTTGGGGAGGGGCTCCGCGTTCCTTAAGTGTTTCGCAGCTTGCCTCAGATTTCCTTATGTGTTCGATCGGACATCGAAGTTTAACTCATGGAAAAAAGGGGCCTCGTTCCTTATTTCGGGTTCCTTAGGTCAAGCCCCCGACTGTATGCGGCTCGACGTGGAGCCCAATTTTTTCCACGCCGATGGCGCCGATCGCGCCGATGCAGCGCCGATGCAGCGCCGATGCAGCGGCGATGCACCGGCGATGCGGCGCGATGCTCCGACCCCACCTGCTCGGACCCCATCTGGGAGGCCTCTAGACTAGACTCTAGACGGGGGTGGGGCCGAGTGGGTTTTTTTTTGTGATTTGTCTACGACGGGACCTGAGGCCGTAGCTCGCACGATGGGCCGTTCTGGAGCGCGGCACGGAGCGCTGAGCATCTTGTGCCAAGCAGCTCGGACCGAGCCCGATGGTAGAAATTGCCGCTGGCTGGGTGGAGCTCTCTTTGGAATTTCTTCGCAGAGGGGCGACGAGACCTTGTGGAAGATGGACGCTACGTCGACGAGTGCCCTCTGAGAGGGACAGGCGCTTCTTACAGGTCCACGTCGCTTCCAGCGGCGACAGTGAAGAGGACGACGAGAGCCGAGGCTCGAGGATGCTCGAGGATCTGAGCCCTTCCCGGTGCTTCTGCTTGCCCCTGGAAGCCTCCCAGGACCCCGGGGGAGGTCCAGAGACCTCCGGGATCTCTGAGAAGGTTCCGCGCAGGAGGAGGAGGAGGAGGAGGAGGAGGAGGAGGAGGAGGAGGAGGAGGAGGAGGAGGAGGAGGAGCCTCGGGAGCTCCACACAGGGTGCGGATGAAGCCAGGTGCCAGAGGCGGCCCGTCACGCAGCGCGGCGCACGGGGAGACCATTGCTCACCACAGGGGGTCCGGGGCCCAGTTCTCTGGCCGTGCTCGCCAACATGTGTCCGAGCGGCAGAGGGCCAGGCTTCGAACCGCTGCCCCCTCCCCCCCCTATCTTCGCTTTGTCGCTCTCCATGCAGTCGTCCTCCGGCGCCGTGGGCACTCCAGAAGCCCCCCCCCCCAGGCCCCCTTTCCAGGCCCCCCCCCCTTTCGCCCCGCCCGGCGCCCCGCGCCGACGCTGGTTGGCGGAGCTCGCTTCGGGTGGCCTCGGGGAGCCATGCCCCCCTCCCCGCTGCCTGGGGCCGCTGCCGCCGGCCCCGGCTGTCGCAGGCGACTTCTACAGAGGGCTCGATCCCCGCGAGCTCCGCCCCCCAAAAATGGGCCGCCCAGACATACACTCCCGGGGGGGCTGTTTGGACGCACCCCTCTCGAGGATGGACGCCCCCCTCCCCTCCGTATTCCCCCAAATTTGGCTAAACGGTCTTGGTCCATTCGAGGACCCCACCAAAAAAGTCCGTGATTGGGGTCGCCATACCTCCTGTGTGCTGCTCCCTGGAGGAGGCGAGGGAGCCGCGAGAACCGAGCTTCAGGAGGTGGTGATCGAGGGTGCTCCGGTTTCTGGTCGTCCCGGGCCACTAGCATGCTTCTCGTCGCCGCGGCTGGATTCTAGCCAGGCCTGTGGCCAGACTGCGCCGCGGAGCGGCCTGTGTGGTGAATTACGTCGTGCAGAGTCCGGGGTATGGTCGGACGGAGGTATAAGATCGAGGTCGGTTCGAGGAGGGTACCCTAATGTTCTTCGTGTTGGTTGGATGTTCTTGTGCACCCTGAGGAGGGTACCCGTGGATGTTCTGTGCGTTTTGGCCGACGGAGGGTCTCGTGTTCTTGAGGGGTGTTCTTCTGGCCTAGTTCCGATTGTACATGAAAACGAGCCCAGGTAATGTAGTCGAAAATCCGCGAGCCTGGTCGACAGAACATGTCTTTCGCCGCCCTCTTGCCAGTCCGAACACCCACTCGTCGGCTCATTGTCGTCTAGCCGCCCCGACTGCAAACGGATGCATTGACAGCCTCACGAGCCCCCCATAAGCCAATTTGTTTACCGAAGACAGCGTTATTGTCAAATTGTCGTTGTCTTCTGGCGCTGGGAAACGTGGGCGCTCGACTGATATTGAGCCCTTGTCTCGCGAACGGCCGTGGCTGTTGGCAACTGCGTCTGTGGCCCACCAGAGGCTTCTTCGGGATCGTAGCTCTTTGCTCTTATACACAGCTCTGTTGCGCTAGGCGAGGTGAACAAAATATGTACTCTGCTACAAGCTTGCCGATACTGTCCAGAGCGTTATTGTCCGTCGCTGCACTCTGGCGACATCGCGATGATCTAAAGTGTTTTCGCTGGTGCTTCACGGAAGTGCAGGACGCCCCCCCCGTTTCGCCTTCGGCCTCAGAACCCGTAATCCTAAGTTTGTTGCGCGCTTTGCCTGTTTGATTGCGCGTGGGCAGATCAGGTCAGGAAATAAGGGCACGAAGGCAGAGGATTCGCGCTTACCGACGATATCGCTGGTGGTGACAGCAGATCGGGACCACCACGCCGGAAAGTCAGTCTGTACACAGAGGCATCAGATCTTGCCTTGGCTTATTGGGAGCACGCATGGGCTGGCATACATTCTAGCACAGCTCTAATCGCCAGGATGCCGGGATCCCTTTCGACACTTTAGTGAAACGAGCTTCTAGGCAAGAATGTCGGCGTGGCAGCTGGTCCTGCGAGGTTAGCATGTTGAGGTTCTGAATGTCGGGTATTATCTAATTCCTGTGCTGTGCTGTAGGGCGAGTGAATCTGGACCTTCCACCACTCTGCCCCTGAAGTTCTGCGGACAGAGCACACATTTGCGCTTCAGAGCACACGTGCCGAACCGAATGCTGAAATCACACGTTATTGCAGCAAACACGTTTTACTTGTGCTTGGGTCGCGAACCTCATTTGTGGTGCTTCGGCGATACACATCAACATGACGGATGCTTCCATTTGTTACTAGCACCGGCGAGGTAACATCCGAAACATTATGTATGGTTGATGCCAGCTCTTGCTCTTCCCATTCCGCAGCTCGCGCGGCTCTTGCCATTCCCCGATTTCGGCGGGCGGCCAGGTTCCTTGGTTCCTGGTTCTTGGTCCAGGGTTCTTGGCACGGAACAGAATCAGTACAACCCCCTACCCCCCTAACGTGGACTACCCACCTATCGTGACCCGGACCTCGGTGACACCGAGCCCGACCCGCGTGGAATGGGCGTGACACCCCCCTACATTTTGGCGACGCGCTTGTCTCGGAATGATGCTCTAGCTTGTGCGTGGGCCACATCTTCGATTCAAATGTTGTTGCCGCCTAGGCGCCAGCGACGTTTTTCATTGAGAACGTCGTTCTCGTTTTGGCGCCAGCCAAATGTCTGATTGAAAATGCTGCTGTCGCCTAGGCGCCGGCTACATCCTGCATTGTGTCGTTCTCGCATTGGCGCTGGCCAGATCTTGGATTGATGATGTGGCTGTTGCCTGGGCGCCGGCGACATCCTGTATTCAGCATGTCGTTCTCGCCTTGGCGCAGGCCACATTTCTGATTGAACATGTTATTGCTGCCTCGGCGCCCTCGACATTCTTCATTGAGCATGTCGTTCTCGTTGTGGCGCCTGTCGCATGTCTGCTGGAATATGCTGCTGTTGCCTAGGCGCCACCCGCACCTTGTATTTGAGCATGTCGTTCTTGCTGTGGCGTTGGTCACATGTCTGATGAACAATGTCGCTGTCGCCGAGCCAGCCATCCATATCTGATAGACAATGAACAATGACTGCTGTCGATTCAGCGCCAGCCATATCAATGATTGCGAACGTTGCTCTCGCTTCAGCGCTGGCCACACCCACGATTGCGAAAGTGACTCTCGCCTCAGCGCCAGCCACATCCATGATTGCGAATGTTGCTATCGCTTCAGCGCCGGCCACACCAACGATTGCGAAAGTGACTCTCGCCTCAGCGCCAGCCACATCCATGATTGCGAATCTGGCTCTCGCCTCAGCGCCAGCCACATCCATGATTGCGAACGTTGCTCTAGCTTCAGCGCCGGCCACACCCACGATTGCGAAAGTGACTCTCAGCGCAAGCCACATCCATGATTGCGAATGTTGCTATCGCTTCAGCGCCGGCCACACCCACGATTGCGAAAGTGACTCTCGCCTCAGCGCCAGCCACATCCATAAATGCGAATCTGGCTCTCGCTTCAGCGCCAGCCACGCCCACGATTGCGAAAGTGACTCTCTCCTCAGCGCCAGCCACATCCATGATTGCAATGTTGCTCTCGCTTCAGCGCCGGCCACACCCACGATTACGAAAGCTACTCGCGCCTTAGCACTGGCCACATCCATGATTGCGAAAATTGCTGTCGCTTCAACGCCAGCCAGAATCTTTCTTGGAAACGACGAGGGGTTTGTGATACAGTTTGCATGCTTGCATTGCATGTTGCTGTGTCGCCCCATTCTGGCGCATCATTGGCTACAGCGCGCGCGTGACACACTGGTGTCGCCGAGCCGTTGGTCACATTAGCGTAAATGGGTCAGGTTAGCTTTGGCGCAGTTTCGACAAGGTCTGGGTCAGGTGAGGTGGGGGATTTGCCAC
>CAUYUJ010014334.1:7500-20000 GCA_963575745.1 Prorocentrum cordatum | reverse complement strand
CTTGTTGTCATTGCAGTCGTAGCCGTCGTAGTAGCACCAGTGGTAGTTCCAGCAGCAGCATCACCATCAGCAGTAGCAGCAGTACGCATGCGAACGTGGGCGACAGTGATAATGTCAGTATCACTGGTTGCGGCTGTGGTATAGCTGGTGATGGCGGTGGTCCTTGTACTGGCGCAGGTATTAGTGCTTGTGCGGCCACGGGCCTTCGCAGTGCGGGCCGTTTCCATGGCAGCAAGAGGAGATGGGAAAGAGAGGGGGGAGATACGGCGGGGACCCAGGCCGTGTCAACAAATATGGATGAGGAGGGGCGCGGATGAGAGGGAGCGGCGGCGGCAGAAGGCGCGCGC
This sequence comes from Prorocentrum cordatum, assembly GCA_963575745.1. Lineage (NCBI taxonomy): Eukaryota > Dinophyceae > Prorocentrales > Prorocentraceae > Prorocentrum > Prorocentrum cordatum. The sequence goes on along the minus strand of CAUYUJ010014334.1, from coordinate 19,653 downwards.
GCTCTCGGAGGGTCTGATCGGGGGAGCAGGGAAGAAGAGGCACAGGAAGGCAGGGAGGCGCAGGAGGAGGGACGGGGGGAAAGGGCCAGAGGCAGGGCAGGGCCGCCCGTGGCCTTCGAGGGCCGCCGATGTGCCGCCGCTGAGCCGCCGACGGCCGCTGATGGCCGCCGACGGCCGCCGAGGGGGGCGACGCGCCGCCGAGCGCCGCGGGGGGCGCCGCAGGAGACGGGCGCCGCCGCGCCGGGCGGGGCGCGCGGGAGCGCCGCGGCGTGCGCCGTCGCGGGCGCCGCGGGAGACAGGCGCCCCTCCGTGCGGTCCTCCTCCCCCTCGCCCTCCGGCCCTCCCCCTGCCTCCTCCCCCTTGTCCGCCTCCCCGCCCTCCCTCTGTTCCTCCTCCTCTGCCTCCCCCTTCGTCCCGCCGCCGCTCTGGCTCGGAAGGTACCGTTTGCCGCGGGTCCGCGGCAGGCAGGAGCCCTGAGCTGATCGGCAGCCTGCCCCCCGCCCACAGTGCATAGTCTCGGGCGCCCAAGGTCGCTCGGGTGGCGCATCGCGACCGCCACTCTGCTTATCATCTGGTTGCTGGGGCGGCGCTCGGACGTGGCGGGGCCAAGGGACGCCCCCACGCGTGCTGCTCACGTGCCGGGTGCTCGGTGGTCCTTCGTTGACAGGAACTACAAGTTCCGTTCCAAGTGTGACGCGACCTCCCCGACGCAGTCAGGAGGTGGCTCCTGCTTTGCCCAGGACAAAGCGACAACAGATGCGATCGGCCGCCGGAGGAATCGGTGGACCATATTCAATCGTGATCCTTGGGTTCAGTATCCCGAGCGGCCAGCCAACGCACAACCGCTTCCTTTTCAAGATGGTCCCGTCGCTGGTTTTCAGGATGTCGCCCACTTTGGGACGTATAGGAAGGAGTTGGCGGAGAGAAGTACGCGCAGGGGGTTGTTAATCTAACGCAGGCGAAGGCCAACGCCCTTCAGGACAAGCATCTGGGCCAACAATCGCTATCCCTTCGCAATCGAGTTACCAAGGCCCAGAACCTCATCCAGAAGCACCCGGAGAAGATTGGTAAGCACGTGGCCGCCACCACCGAGCCTGCTCACAGGGTCACACTCAGCTCGAGGCGGAGAAGGGCGAGGCCACGGTCGAGCTGCAGCAGCTCGAGTCTCCGTTGGCGGTCGCGCTGCGCACGGCCCTCCTGCAGTCCTCTCAGTCCAAGAACGACTTCTCAACGCAGGCCTCTCATTGCTTGGAGCTCTCACGGGCGGGGCTAGTCAGCGGAGCCCCACAACGTACCCAGCAGCAGGTCACCGACCACGAGAAACTTTGCAGGCTGCAGCGCGTGCATCAGGTAACCCACGACCTGCAGCAGGAGACCGAGCGGGAGCTGGACCAGCATCAGCTGTGCATCCCCAGCCTCAGCCCCAACCTCCTGAAGTATCCCGGCCAGGCTACCGTGGACCATCAGCGCCGCAGACCCCAAAGGAAGGAAGGGCAGCGGCACCACCGTCGGCTGCAGTTGACATACCAATTCTAAGCAAGCAGCGCGGCACCACGTACTCAGCCCACGTCATCGAACGAGTTGGTCTGGTGGTTGCAGGCGCTGGTGAGGAGAGAGCCAAGGCAGCCACCAAGCTGCGCGCCTGGGCAGGCAGGTCTCCGCGGCAGGGGTAGCAGAAGCAGATCGATGCAGACTGTCACCATCAACGTCAGCTGTTGGGAAGTTGTCGTAGTTTTTGTCTCGCCATCATTCTCGCAGAATGTGTTGCGAATGTGTTGTGAGGAGGCACTTAGTATGTGTCAGGATCGTCGATGTCGAGCAGTGGTGGCATACAGCAGGCCGGCGCAGCATTGTTTCCAATGCAGTTCTCAGCGATCTCGGCAAGCTTGGCGCGGGGTGCGTTATTTTTGTCCGCGATGGCTTCGATTTTGGGATCCGGCCAGTATCTCTTCCGTTTGCCACCTCAGCAGGCCGCGCAGTTGCGGCTATTCTCGAACTTCCCAATCACTACCCGATCGTGGCCCTCTGCTCTTATCAGGAGGTCCCAGCAAGGCCATCCTCGAGCTGCTAGCGACCGCGGGATAGGTCCAGAGCCATCACATTGTGCTACTATTCGCAGCAACCGATTCCATAACGGCGCCGTCGGTCATTCTGAAGACCACCATCCTTGACCGCGCGAGCCTGACGCTCATCAATCCGCCAGGCCTCACCTATCACATTAAGAATAGCCAGTCCAAGCCGGATTCGTTTATCGCTAGCAGCGTCTTGGGAGATTCGGTCAGCAGCATCCGGGTTCTGAAACAACGCCCGCTCTCACTTCTAAGGAGCCCCTGGGGTGGCGTCGGGCTGGGGCTGCCCCCCCATGCTCATGACCGCCAGGCCCTGGGCGCCGCCTTCGAAGTCCACGCGCGCGATTCGGAAGCCGCAGTTGCCCAGCCGACATATGCCCCGCTGAGGCGCAGGGCATCAGGCGCCAGCCTCCGAGGACAGGTGGTGATTCTGCAAGGACAGAAGAATCCAGACACAGCGAGCTGGCAGACGCGCGCTCGCCCTCCACGTTGGCTCAGCACCGAGGTCTATGCTGCACCGCGCGCGCTGCGCGGGTCTCGCCGCGGCAGTGGGCCTTGGCCTGTTCTTCCCGTGCCTCCTCCTCCTCCTCCTCCTCCTCCTCATCATCCTCACCCTTCTTCTCCCCGTCCGCCTTTTTCCCTGCTTTCCTCCTCGTTCTCCTCGTTCTCCTTCTCCCCCTTCTCCTCGTCCTCCTTGTCCTCGTCGTCGTCGTCCCCCTCCGCGTCCTCGTCGTCCTCCTCCTCTTCTCCTGCCCCTCCCCTCTTCCTCCTCGTCCTCCTCCTCGCCCTCATCCTCGTCCTCATCCTCCTTCTCGTCCATCTCCTCCACCTCCTCGTTCTCCTCTTCCTCCTCCACCTCCTATCCCTCTTCTCCGCCCCCCTCTTGTTGTTCCTCTCCCTTCCGTTCTCTTCACCCTCCTCCTCCTCCTCCTCCTCATTCTCCTCACAGGTTACGTTCGCTCCTCATTCTCCTCATTCTCCTCCTCCTCGTCCTCTTCCCCCTCCTTCTCTTCCTCCTCATCCTCCTTTTCCTCCTCTCGTTCTCCTCCTCGTTCTCCTCCTCCTCATCCTTCTCGTCCATCTCCTCCTCCTCCTCCTCCTCCTCCTTCTCCTCCTTTCCCACTTCTCCGCCCCCCCTCCTGCTCCTCCTGCTTCTCCTCCCATTCCTTTCTCGTGCCCCTCCTCCTTATCCTCCTCCTCCACCTCCTCTTCCTCCTATTCCTTCCCTCCTCCTCTTCCTCATCCTCCTCCTCCTCCCTCTGCTCTTCCTCCGCCTCCTCCTCCCTCTGCTCTTCCTCCTCTTCCTCTTCGTCCTCCTCTTCCCCTCCTCCTCTTCCTCCTCCTCCTCCTTCCTCCTCCTCCTCCTCCTCCTCGTCCTCGTCCTCCTCCTCCTCCTGCCCTCTTCCTCCTATTCCTCTCCTCCTTCCTCCTCCTCCCTCCTCGCCCTCCATTCCTTGCGGCTCCGCGCCCCGAGAGGGGCTTGGAGCCTGACCTCGCCTCGCGACCTTGCGGGGGGGAAGCAGGGCTGCCGCAGAAGTCGCGCCCGGCCGGGGGCAGTCGCAGGTTGCGGGCGACAGTTCCGTTTGCATGGTTGGTGTTTTGTCGTCGCCCCGAAGTCGCGGTGCCGTGGCAGCGGGCATGCGGGGGTGCCGTCTGTGGCGAGCGCTGCGCCTGGCTGGGCAAGTCAGCGCTTCGTCCAGGCAGACGCCTGGCGGTGCAACGGGGCGCCCCCGCCAAGGTGCCATGGCACTTGGAGCTTGCCGCGGGGCGTGGTTTTTGTTTTCCCGCCCGCCCTCCCTGTGTTCTGCTGGCTGGGGTGCTTCGGGGGCTCTCCCAGGATGACCCCAGCCAGCTACACGAAGATTGGCTGCCCATCGTACGTGCGAGAACACAACGGCACAGAGGGCGACGAGAAATTTGACTACCTCTGTTGGTTTAGGTTTTCACTTCTGTTTGTGCGTCAGCGGCTTCAACTACAGTGCTGCATGTTTTCGGACGCCGCAGCGGGCAGGTACTAGATTTAATGTTGTTTGTTGGTGGCGCCCTTCACGGCTTTCCGATGTTGTCGTGGATTGCTGGTGGTCAGCTCATCGATCAAACAATTTGGCCGTGGGTGTAGTCATCAATTGTTTTTGGGCGCCTCAGTGGCCTGGTCAACTACAGTGCTGCACTTTCCCACAGACGCCAAGGGGGCCGATGGCAATTCAAGGTTGTCTGGTTGGTGGCGTCCATCACGGCTCTTCGGATTTCGTGTTTGTTGGCGTTCATCTCATCAATCAAACAATTCGGCGATGGTTATTGTCTTCAGTTCGGTCTGGGCCCCAGGCCTCGTCATCTACAGTACTGCGGTCTCCCAGAGCCGCACGGAGAGTGCATCTCAATCATTTTGTTGCAGTGTGGACTTACTTGTTTCAGTCATTCAAACGACTGGCGTTCACCTGAGTTTTTTATTAGCTGCGGGTCATAGCTTTTCCGAGGTGCAAGCGTTGCTGATTTTGGCATGAGCGTGGATTAAATTAAGCCGTGCTAGTGGGCTATGACAACAGCGTGGTTCCGCGGGATTCCGGCATGCATCCGTCTCGCTCTGCCACCGCAGATTGCCGCATGGGACGTGTGAAACGACAGGCGTTTCGCCGGGCTGCCAGAGGCTATGGGCAGAGCGATGACGGCGGACGCCCATTGATTCTCGATCCCTGCAGAGGCCTTCGTGGGCCAGCTTAGCTGGAAGCCCGAAAATGTCAAAATGTCCAAGTCATGTGACAACAATGGGAATTCGATGGTTCTGATGTATCGAACGCTGATTACTGTCGTCCACGGGCCATTTGGGGGTATCGTGGATCGTTTTGGAACCATGTTGGGCCGCCTCTTGGCCATCTTGGGCCGATTCTGAGGCATATTTAATGCGTCGTCTTAGAACTTTTCGGTGGTACGTACTCTCTTGGCATGTGGCTAGCTGGGATGTGCAAAGGGCCTCCAACAATGCGCGAAAAGGAGCAGTGGGAAAGCCCACGTGTGAAACTCGCGTGATTTTTTTAAACGAACAAGAAACAACAACACGACAACCGCACACCCTACAAACGAAATTTACCAGTTCGATAGGCAAAGGGGCCTTTTCCGAAGGAGCGCCCTGGAGCAGCTTCCCGCGGAACTGGCGGAGGAGGACGGACGGGAGGGAGGAGGACAGCGGACGGAGGAGGGAGGCGAAGGAAGGAAGGGAGGGAGGCAGCGGAGGGAGGAGGAGGAGGAGGAGCAGGAGGAGGAGGAGGAAGGAGGGAGGAGGAAGGAGGAAGGAGGAAGGAAGAGGAGGAGGACGAGGACAAGGAGGACGAAGAGGAAAAGGAGGACAAGGAGGAGGAGGAGGAGGAAGAGGAGGAGGAAAAGGGCGGCGCACGGCGGAGGAAGAGATAAAAGAGAGGAGGGGGGGCGAGGGCGACGCAGGACAGAGCGGGTGAAGCATGAGGGAGGAGGACAGAGAGAGGGCAGGAGGGCGAGCGAGGACGGAGGGAGGAGGACAGAGAGGGCGGACAAGAAAGAGAGAGAGAGAGGACGGAGGAGGAGGGACGAGGAGGGCGAGGGGAGGAGGACAGAGGGGGTGGACGGGGACGAGGGAGGCGCAGGGGGGAGTGGGTGGGCCGGAGGGTGCAGGGAGGAGCGAAATGGAACGGAGCGGACCGACATCGCGAGGCGAAGTGCTGCTCGGCTGTAATTCGGCCACGGGGCTCGGCGCGGGGGGGGGCACCGCACCCCGCGGAGACGGCCCTCTGCGCCCAGGGGCGCCGCAGAGGACGCGCTCCTGCACGAGCAGCTCGCCCTGGGCCTCCTGCAGCGGGGCCACGGCGTCGTGCCGGGCGGCGCCTCGCCGCGGGCGGGAGAGCCCGCTGGCGGCCAGCAGGACCCGGAGGGGGGGGGGCGCCTGCGGCACGCAGGGGCACCGAGGCTGCCCGGAGACGCACGTTGTGAAGCGCAACGCTGACGGGCAGATTTGCCACCGCCGCTACCAGGTGCAGCACGGGGGGGCAGGGAGGAGGAGGTCCTCCTCCTCCTCCTCCTCCTCCTCCTCCTCCTCCTCCTCCTCCTCCTCCTCCTCCCTTTCCTCCTCCTCCTCCTCCTCCTCCTCCTCCTCCTCCTCCTCCTCCTCCCTCCTCCGCCTCCCTCTCCTCCTCCTCCTCCTCCTCCTCCTCCTCCTCCTCCTCCTCCTCTCCTCCGCCTCCCTCTCCTCCTCCTCCTCTCCTCCTCCTCCTCCTCCTCCTCGTCCTCCTCCTCCTCCTCCTCCTCCTCCTCCTCCTCCTCCTCCTCCTCCTCCTCCTCCTCCTCCTCCCTCTCCTACCCATGGTAGCGGTGGTGGGAAATGGGCCCAGCAAACGCGTGCCGTGTTCAAAGCGTCCGTATCGACACGCTGCGTGTTGGCTCGGCACGTGTTGTCCCACGTTTGGGCGAGCGTATGGCGCCAGACCTACGTGGTCAGCCCATGTGTTGAGCTCCGTGTCAACACGCTACGTGTTGCGTGCTGCGATTCAGGCCAGCCCTCGGGCCTAGCAGGTGCATTCGCCATGGGCGGACTTTTTCCTACCGGTGCGAACTTGCACCACGAGTCACGAGGCTTTGCTGACGTTAGCCTTATTGGGCCCGCCCTCTGGGCCACGAGCGGCCACGGGTCAGAGCAACTATCAACCACGCCATGGACGGCCCAGAGATCCGAGGCTCCGAGTAAGGTGGAGTGGGCGTTCTTGTGCTGCTGTTTCCAGCCTCCGCAGGCCTTCGGCGGGCCCTGAGGCCGTCGGCAAACGCATCAGGACGAGAAGCCGGTCCCAGGAGATGGGTCGAGCCCCCTGGGGGTCGACGTACGGCAACAAGACATCCTGTCGGGGGTCTGGGATTTGTTCCCAGCGCCGGCGTGCACTCGCCATAAAAGACGGCTGCGCGCAGGAGGAGGAGGAGGAGGAGCAGGAGGAGGAGGGGGAGAAGGAGGAGGAGGAGGAGGAGGAGGAGGAGAAGGAGGAGGAGGAGGAGAAAGAGGATGAGGAGGAGGAGGAGAGGAGAGGAGGAGAGGAGGGGGAGGAGGAGGGGAGGAGGAGGAGGAGGGGCGGAGGAGAGGAGGAGGAGGAGGAGGAGGATGAGGAGTGCAGGAGGTGCAGGAGGAGGAGAAAGAGGAGGAGGAGGAGGAGGAGGAGGAGGAGGAGGAGGAGGAGCACCGACTTCTCGCTGGCGTGACCTCTGGTGCGGGCCCGCGGGGGCTCCCTCCGGCACGGGCCTGCGCGCCTGGGCTCCGTCTCCTGGCGCCCCCCCGGAGGCCGCGCACCGAGGGCCACGTTTGCCTGAGGCCACTCTTGCGCGCCTCCTCCTCCTCCTCCTCCTCCTCCTCCTCCTCCTCCTCCTCCTCCTCCTCCTCCTCCTCCTCCTCCTCCTCCTCTTTCTCCTCCTCCTCCTCCTCTTTCTCCTCCTCCTCCTCCTCCCTCCTCCTCCTCCTCCTCCTCGTTCTCCTCCTTCTCCTCCTCCTGCTCCTCCTGCTCCTCCTCCTCCTGCTCCTCCTCCTCCTCCACCTCCTCCTCCTGCTCCTCCTGCTCCTCTCCTCCTCCTTCTGCTCCTCCTGCTCCTCCTCCTCCTCCTCCTGCTCCTCCTCCTCCTTCTCCTCCTCCTCTTTCTCCTCCTCCTCCTGCTCCTCTCCTCCTCCTCCTCCTCCTCCTCTTTCTCCTCCTCCTCCTCCTCCTCCTCTTTCTCCTCCTCCTCCTGCTCCTCCTGCTCCTCCTGCTCCTCCTCCTCCTCCTCCTCCACCCCTCCTTCTCTTCCCCTTCCCCTGCTCCTCCTGCTGCTCCTCCTCCTCCTCCGCCTCCCTGGGGCCACTCTTGCGCGCAGCCGAAGGTGGAGGGTCCTGCGGCAAACGGGTCCTGGGGCCCCGTTTGTTTCGTCCCGGGGCTTTTTCTTCTTCTCGGGTCGTTCTGTTGGCGGTCTTTGGGCACATGGGGGCCCCAGTGGCGCGCAAGCGTGAAAGCACGTCCGGGACCCCCTTCCTCCAGGCCGCATGTCCTGCCAGCTAACATATACTCACGTGGCCAAGCCAGAGGGGGACATACACCTATTTGGGGGCCCAGCACCACGGCCAACGCGCCACCCCTCGCGGGGCGGCCTACGACGCCTCCCCCAGCCGGAGGTTGCAGATGCCTTCAGCGGGATGCCGCAAGACCAGGGGGAGCCGCGCTTCCAGAAGGACGATGACGTTATAGTCATCGTCATCGTCATCGTCGTCATCATCCTCGGCTACCCACGGCTGTTCGACGAATTAAGCACGGCATAAAGGTGGACTTCCGGAGGGCCGCTCGGATTTTTGTGGGTCGGCGTTGGACCCCCCTCCCCTGCACCGCCTCCCCGGCGCGCGTAGCCGGGGAGGCGGTCCATTTGGGCGCCTTCCTATTTCAAGCATCGGGCGGTTTTCCTTCTTCGCTCCTCTTCAGAGGAAGGGCGGCCAACGCCTTGGTACTTCAAATTTCTACGCACTTCTTCCGACCGACGGGTAAACGCTCAGAAGTCCGTTGGGGTGAATATGCCGTCAGATGTGGAGAAGGCGCGGCATAGGGAGTCAGCTGCCGAAGGCCCCGAGGGTGCTCTGCTGCTTGCTAGTGGAATGGTGCTCTGCTGCCTCTGACGGCGGTGGTGGTGCCGATGCCTTCTGCTCGCACGGCAGCTTCGCGTCGTGTCGACGCGGCGGCGACCCCGCCGCGGGCGTTCAAGGCCGCCAGTGGCCCAGATCCGGCCGAGATGGAAGGATCTGGCGATCGATCACAACGTCGCCGTTCGTCCAAGACTGAACGATCCACGCGGTTTCGGAAATCAGCATCGGGGTTGTTAAGACATGAGCCTGCCGTAGAGGAAATCCGGGCCTTCCAGATGGGGCCGGAGTAGGGGATCGGACGACTGCGCCTCCTCATCACCGATGCAACGGCCATGCGGCGACATTCGGAGCGTGAGTTTCTTCATCTTTCCGTCGCCAATGCATCGACGATGTGGCGCGATCCTCTGACCCCGTCTACAGCTGGACCGATGTAGGAGATCGCGGTCGGTTCGGGGAGGATGCCCTAGTGTTCTTCGTGTTTGTTGGATGTTCTTGTGCATCCCGGGGAGGGTACCCTTGGATGTTCTGTGTGTTTCGGCCTGCAGAGGGTCCCATGTTCTTGAGGGATGTTCTTCTGGCCAGGGTCCGATCCGACCGTACTCCGACCTCGTCTGGGAGGCATCCAAGGAGAAGCCCGTCCGCGCACCGCCAGCCGCCGACGCATCCTCGGCGACCGCGCCGTCGCACCAGCCTCCTGGAGCAGTCGGGGTGGCCCGGGCGGGCACCGCAAAAGCCATGACGACGGCCAGGGTCAGGGCGAGGGCGAGGGCGACGACAGCGGCGACATCGGCGGTAACGGCGATCTCGACGACTGAGGGGAAGGATGACGATGAGGAGGAAGAGTAGGGGGAGGAGGACGAGGAGGGGGGGATGAGGACAGGGGAGGTGTGAGGGATGCGGAAAGCGGATGTAGGTGTGGAGGGGGGGAGGGGGGCATGGATTGGGCGGGGGGGGGTGCAGGAGGGGGATGGAGATGGTGAGCAGAAGGACGAGGACAATGAGGTTTTTGAGGGACGAGGAAAAGGTAGAGGAGGAGGTCGAGGAAGAGGAGACAGCGGAGGAGCAGGGACAGAGGATGAGCAGGACGGGGAGCGGGAGACCGAGGGGGAGCAGGGGGAGGACACATGATCATTCGAATGCCGGGGGGGGGAGGAGGAGGAGGAAGAGCCCACGAGGAGGAGCCCACGAGTTGATTGAGGAGGTTTGGTGGGCTTGAGACTGTCTGGGGATATATATACATCTTGAGCCCGACGCACATCGGATGCGATCCAACTTTATGTATTCGGGTCGCTGCGCACTCAAGATGGGAAGGGGGTACTTGCTAATAAAGGGCAGAGGCAATCGCCACCCTGAAAAGGGAAACGGGCGGCTGGAAGAGCCAACTCGCTAAACCGCCTAAGCCAAGATGTCTGGTGGGATCCCCATGCGAAGGGAGCACGAGGTTGACCTGCCGTGCGAACGAACAAAAGCAACAACGGGGTCGATTGCGCGGACACTCGCGAGTAAGCTGATTGCGTACGGTCCCATGCAAGCGCCTTCTTTTCCACGCGGCGTGCCACGCTGGCGGACCGCGTGAGCCGCCGCGTAAGGCCGCTGTGCCATCGCGCGTAAGACACGTTCTCTCCGTCGTTGAGAGTTAGTTTTTCGGCGGTGTATCATGATATGGGTCGCCGCCCGCTCCGTTGTCGCGGGAACCGGGCTGCGGCAGGACACACAGGCGGCGCAGGAGTCGGAGAAGGAAGAGGAAGAGGAGCATGACCCCAGCCGGAGCCCACCGCCGTTGTGCTGGCAAAGCTTGGAGCTGCGCACGCACACACGCACACACACAAACACGCACACACGCACACACACACACACACACACACACACACGCACACACGCACACACACATACACAAACACACACACACACACACACACTTTTTGCCTCGCCGCCCTGCGCGCAGCGACAGTGCGGAGAAGGTCGTAAAGCAGCAAACGCCCGCGCGCGCGACCGGGAGCGCCCGCGCCTTCAGAGACCGCTTAGGGTCCCGCAGTCGCCCGCAGCCACAGGCCATCTGGGCGTGGATCACGCACACACACACACACACGCACGCACACAGACACAGACACAGACACAGACACAGACACACACACAGACACACACACACACACACACACACACACACACACACGCACACGCACACACACACACACACACACACACACACACACACACACACACACACACACACACACACACACACACACACACACACACACACACACACACCAAACACACACACACACACACACACACACACACACACACACACACACACGCGCGCGCGCGCGCACGCACGCACGCGCGCACGCGCGCACGCGCCCGAGGCAGCCGCCTGGTATCGGCACGCCCCCCGAGCGGCCAAGGGCGGCCTCCGCACCCCGGGGCGCCGCCTCCGGCGGTGCCCCTCGGGGGCGCGCCGCGCCCCCCGGGGCTCCGCCGGAGGGTGGCAGAGGCCCACCCTGCCAGGCCGACTCGCACCTCTGCTCCTGCGGGTGCCTCTGCGGCGCAGCCGCGGCCGCAGCCTCTGCGGCCGCGGCTCCTTCTCCTCCTCCTCCTCCTCCTCCTCCTCCTCCTCCTCCTCCTCCTCCTCCTCCTCCTCCTCCTCCTCCTCCTCCTCCTGCCTCCTCCTCCTCCTCCCCCTCCCCCTCCCCCTCCCCTCCCCTCCTCCTCTCCTCCTCCTCCTCCCGGGGGTGCCGCGGCCGCAGCCTCTGCGGGGCCTGCGCCCGCGGGCGCTGGTCCCCGGTCGGCTTCGCTGCGGGGTGCTCTGCTGAAGGACCCCCCCCTGGGCCACCACTGCTCGCGGAGGGTCTGCTCGCAGACGTCCTGACAGAAGCATGCCTCCCTCGATGTAGCGGATCGTACATCCCCCGCGGCGGATGCAGGCCATCTGCGGGTAGTCACTCTGCGAGTAGTGGAACGCGCTCTTCTGCTGGGGCTGGTGTGTTCAGATCGCCCCGCGGCCAGCCCGGACCACCTCTGGGGGCTGCCCGTGCGCAGACCGTAGGCCACGCCCCCGCAGGCAGAGAGCTCTGAGAGGCCCCAGCCACAGGCCGCCCTGCTCGGGCGCATCCGCAGGTCGCTGGCGTGCACCGCCTCCCCTGCCGCCGTCCCTCGCTCCTGCGCTCCTCCGCCGGCTTCCGCCCATCGCCTGACCCTAGCACTTTGACCAGCGCGCCGCCGAGCGAGCGTTCCTCGAGGAAAGGCCTGTGCGCGCCGCGGGCAGGAACAGAAAGCCCGGGCCACAGGCCTCCCGGCGGGGGCGTCTCCGCTGGTCGCTGGTCGTGGAGCGCGGGGCAGAAAACATGCGTCCAGCAATGCCCAGCGTGGGATTCAGGAATAACCGCGGGCGGCAGGAGGATAGGAAGGAGCGGGAAGAGGAGGAAACATATTGCCATGCCTGGTGTTGCGTGTGCTACCTGGCAAGGCGACTGG
>CAUYUJ010014334.1:0-2500 GCA_963575745.1 Prorocentrum cordatum | reverse complement strand
CGCGGCCCCCGGGGGGGGGGGGGCGGAGGGCGAGGGCCAGGGTAAGAGATGCACCAGCGAGGCTGGGCACCCGGGCACGGCCGATCCGATTCGATTCCGAGTCCGTGCCGCAATGGTCACTTCTTGCTTGCCCCCCTCCCCCCTCGGCCCCTCCCTCGTCCTCCGCTCTCCACCTCCTCTTCCTCCTTCCCCCTCCCCCTCCTCCGTCCCCTCCTCCTCCTCCTCCTCCTCCTCCTCCTCCTCCTCCTCCTCCTCCTCCTCCTCCTCCTCCTCCTCCTCCTCTCCAGAGGAGGGCAGATGAGGACCTGCGCTCCTCTCTCGTCCGCCGTTCGGTCGTTCCCAGCTCTCTCTCCTGCCTCTTTCGCGTGGTTTGGTGCACTTCCTGTCGAGGTCCTGCTGCGCCTTTGTGCTCCGCCCCGGCCGGGTTTCTTCTTTCGGAGCGTGTCTCCCCCCACCTACCCCTCCGCTCGGCATCGCTCGGACGTGTGCATTTTTTCTCGGCGAGGGCCCTCGAGGAGCGTCCTTGACCATCGATGAAAAAAAACACGCGGGAAGCCGAACATTAGACTGGCGAAGGACCCAACCATATGCAGTTGCGAGTGCCGCAGTTGTGCTCAGCCACTTCGGTGGAGCTCCCTATCGACCACGAAACGCTGTACTGGGAGGGAGAGGACGCATGTGGACACCGCCACTGGTGCCTGCGGTTGAGCTCCCTATGTGCCACGGAACGCTGTACTCATGGGGGCGAACTTTGCCATTGCCGCCTTCTGTGGAGCTCCCTATGGGGCAACGAAACGCTGTCATGGGTGGGAGGGACGCATACGGACGGTTCCACTAGGGCCTTCGGTGGGGCTCCCTATGGGTCGCGATACGTTGTAAGTGGTGGGGGAAAAATATGTGGACTTTGCCACTGGGGCCTTCGGTGGAGATCCCTATGTGGCCACGAAACGATGTACGGGGTGGGGGGAGACGCATGCGGTCTGTGCCATTGGGCCACGAGACGCTGCACTGTACGGGGGAGACTTGCGCAGAAGGATCCACTGAGACCTTCGGTAGAGCTCCCTACGGGGCCACGAAGCGCTGTACTGGGTAGGGGACGCGCATGCGGAAAGTGCCACTGAGGCCTTCGGTGGAGCTCCCTACGGGTCCACGAAACGCTGTACTGGGTAGGGGAGACGCATGCGGAAAGTGCCACTGAGGCCTTCGGTGGAGTTCCCCACGGGGCAACGAAACGCTATACTGGGTGGTGGAAGCGCATGCGGACGGTGCCACTGACGCCGCCGGTGGAGCTCCCTATGGGGCCACGAAGCGTTGCACTGTGTGTGTGTGTGTGGGGGGGGGGGGGGGGGGGGGCGCATGCGGGCGCTAGCTCTGGGGCCTTCGGTGGAGCTCCTTGTTAGGCCACGAAGCGTTGTAACGGGTTGTGGGGGCGCATGCGGGCGGTAGCATTGGTGCCGTCGGTGGAGTTCCCTATGGACCACGAGACGCTGTACTGGGTGGGGGAGACGCATGCGGGCGGTAGCACCAGGACCTTCGGTGGAGCTCCCTGTGGGGTCACGAAACGCTTCACTGGGTCGGGGGGACGCATGCGGACCTCCCTGTGGGGCCACGAAGCGCTGTGCTGGGTGGGGGGGGGCGCATGCGGGCGGTAGCACTGGGACCTTCGGTGGAGCTCCCCAAGGGGGCACGAAACACTGTACTGGGTGCGGGGGGGCGCATGCGGGTGGTAGCACCGGAACCTTCGGTGGAGCTCCGTATGGGGCCACGAAACGCTGTACTGGGTTCGGTGGGGGCGCATGTGGGGAGTAGCACTGGGGCCGTCGGTGGAGCTCCCCATGGGGCCACGAAACGCTGTACTGGGTGGGGGGGACGCATGCGGGCGGTAGTTCTGGGACCGTCGGTGGAGCACCCTACAGGGCCCCGAAACGTCGGGGACGTTGTACTGGGCGGGAGGGGGGCGCATGCAGGCGGTAGCAATTGGGCCTTCGGGGGAGCTCCCTATGGGGGCCACGAAGCGTGTGAGAGGTGTGCCAAAATAAGGGGTGAGGGCAGAGGCAATGAGGGGGAGGAGGGAGGAGGGAAGGAAGGATGAAGGAGGAAGGAAGGAGGACGGGGGGCGCTGTCTCGTCAAACCGAGGACCACACCACAGGATGATTGGGAAATGCATTGGAAATGGACGTCCGAGCGACGGCAAGTCCTCAGCCGCCCGCCTGCCCTGCACAGGGGCAGGAGTACCTGGTCGGCGGCCCGTTCTAACTCGACCGCGTGGTGCCCCACGTTGTTGCGACGAAACGCTTGTGGTGCTCGCCCCTCTGGCTGGCGTTTCCCCGCTCGTGGCGCCTCTATGCCATTGCCGCAGTTCGCTCCGCCTGCGCCCCGCCGTGGCTGCACCGCTTCTTGGACCCAGCTTGTCCCTGATGGACAAGTCAGCGTCCATTTCTTCTCTGCCCTTCGAAGATTGGCCCCCGAGGGAGGAGGAGGAGGAGGAGGAGGAGGAGG
>CAUYUJ010014333.1:369883-414827 GCA_963575745.1 Prorocentrum cordatum | reverse complement strand
CGGAGTCCAGCTCCGACCATGCCTTCTCAGGAGCGGATGCACCAGATAGTGGCAGCATACCCGCGGGCGCAGGCCAAGTTCTTCCTGTTGATGACGGAGCTTCACTACCGCTACATCATCGGCTTAGAGCGCCTGTTTGTTGGCCGCACAACGCTAGCCCGACAGGCGGTGACAACGGAGGACGACGTGGCAGCGACTCTGCAGCCGTGCGCGGCCCCAGGCACCACTGATGTGCAAGCGCCTTTCGAAGCACAGGGTCGGGGCTTCACGCGCGGCCACGGCAAAGGCCACAGCGTCATCGGGCCTACGATGGCGCGGCTGCGGTCGGCAGTGGTCGGAGGCCTGCGCACCGCCGCTCGGGAGCTGCGAACTGCGCTTCTTTCCACCGCGGAGACCGTGCAGTACGAAGCTGCCAACGAGCCCGCACGGCAGCTGGGCTTCCTGACGTCGCGCCAGAGCCTTTCACAGCCAGGCAGCAACGACAGAGCCGCATGGACGGAGGGGAAGAGGAGGACGGCACCCTGCGCGACGAGGTGCCTCTCGGCCCGCCAGTGGAGCAGCCGCACCTGGTGGAGGAGCGAGCGCGGGCAGCCGCAGAGAACCGGATGCCTGCAATCGGCGCTGCAGCGTACCGGGGCCTCCCGCTCACAGGAGCCTTTCAGTCTACGTTTTCAAGCTACCGCCAACGAACTAGCTTCGGGCAGCTAGGTGGCGCTCCTCAGCCTGCCATGGCAGCCAGCCATGCTAGCCTCTTCCAGACGAACGAGGATGGAGCGATTCAGGAAGTCCTCAAGCCCGATGGCTCGCCGGCTTCGGTCGAGGAGATTACCGCAGAAGCGGAGGCTTGGGCGGTAGCGTTTAGCCATGACTTCTTTTGCAACATCTGCTCCAACCACGAGCACGACTGCACCGAGACGTGCGTCAAGTACGTCAAGAAGAAGCTCGAGGCCAAAGAGAGTCTGCGCTCGAACAGAACCCCGTCGTGCCGCTACTGGTTCTTTCGCATCCAGCAGCTATGTCTAGCAGGCCGCACCAAGCGAGTGCGTCGGCGCGGCAAGCCTTTGGTCCGGACTCCGTTCATCGACTTCTCTGATGACCGCAACCATCGGTGCCGCTGCCAGGTCAAACGCGACCAGCCGTTCAGGAGCTCCAGCAACGACGTCTCTCAAGTGACCAGCCGGTGCAACGTGGATTTCCACTTCTTGATGTGCGCGCCTGACGAGTCTGCCGAGGCAGCAAAAGTGCTTCAGCCTGGTGGTGCTCCTCAGCCTGCCCAGGACGGACTGCCTGCGGCCGCCCCAGCTCAGCTGGCCAAGCGCAGAAGGCTTACCAGGAAAACGGCCAGCATGAAGAACCCAGAGTCGGCAATCGCATTGCGCTCATCCAAACAACTCGGCGGCCGCAAAAAGTGGCTCTACGGTTGTGGCTCCTTGCATCCGACAGATTCATCTGTCGTGGAGAGCTTCCAAGCTGCTTTCCAGAAGGCTTTCTCCATGGACTTCTACATCACGAAGTACCAGGGCAAGATGATGGAGTCCATGACGCCGCTCTTCCAGTCTATGCTCACCGGCATGCAGCGTCTGGAGCAGCAGGAGAGGGACGAGAAGGAGGGGGAAGCCCGGAAGGTGCTCAGTGAGGGCGGCGCTGATGGCGACGACCAGACGCTGGCCAAACGGGGCCGGACGCGCGAGGATCTCGCTCGCCGCGCTCGGCGGGTCTGTAACCGCCTGGCGTCGATGGCGAACCGGTGCTTCTGGCTCTCCACGACGGAGGTGGCCGTGCATATCCTCACAGGCGGCGACTGCCTCCAGTCGCACCACAATGTGCGGCTCTTCACGAGACAACTACAGTGGGCCTGCCAGCAGTGCAAACGCTTGCTAAACCATGAAGCTTCGGGCGAGGAGACGCATAATGATCAGGTGCCAATACAAGCAGTCCGCATCCAGATCCCCGACGCCGACAACGAGGAGGAGGACGCAGCAGGTGACACCAGCGGTGCTCCTCAGCCTCCTGGAGACACTCCTGCTGGTGATGAGCAAGGTGGCGGTGCGGAGTGCGAGGACATGCACGTGTGCACCACCAGCACGAACACGGCCGACGACTACGCCCACAGAGGCCCTCGCCTGCATACCATGCCGTACTACGTCTACAGGATGTACGTCCGGCGAGTCCTGAAGCCGAGCCGGGTCAAAGCTTCTGGACCGCGATTCTTCGCCTTCGAGAGCCACTACGTCTTGGTTCCGCGGTGCATGCAGGAGGTCCGGTTGACGCGGAGTTCCGTCCCCACCATCGATGGCTTCCAGTGCCCGACCTGGGCACAGGACCCCGAGCAGAACTCGCTCTTCAAGGCCCTCCTCTTCACGCCTTGGGCGTGCGAGTGTCCCCTCTCTTGTGGCTGCGTTACTCAGTACAGCCATATGCTGAGGAACTGCGACTGCCCAGCCGTGCGCCCATACTCGTTCGAGCGGGCGCGGCGGCTTCGGTGCGCGGAGATCCACGTGTTGGCAGCGCGCGCAGACTCCAGGAGCCGCCTGGCCCGCAAGAGGCTCGTGCTCGCGGACACGACCCTCTTCTCCGAGCTGAAAGAGCCCGGGGCGAACCTCGAGGAGGGCGAGCTGGTGCTCCTCAGCCTGGCGCACTTCGCAAGGTCCCAGCTGGCGCGGCGCATGCCAGCGGAGGCGGCACGGCGCATCCTCGCCTTCAGTGACCACCACTGCCGGTGGCACGAGGAACAGTGCACCCTGGCGGAGTTCTGCGCGCACGCGGCGCGAGACGTGCTGGCGCGCGTGGACCTCGCGGCGGAGGCGCGGGTTAAGCCTCGGCCAGCAACGACTGCACACCTCGAGGCGGATGAAGACTCCGCGAGCGATGCCGAAGGGCTCAAGGGGCGAGTCCCGCTGGAGCTCGTTGACATGGGTGGAGGCGGCGGCAGCGACGTAGAGGAGGACGTGGAGGACGCCGAGATTACCGAGATCTCCCGGTTTCCGCTGCGGGACCACGTCAGAGCAACCGAGCTGGCCCTACAGCAAGACCAACTGCAGCGCTTGGACCAGAAGGGCCGCCTCAGCTACGCCGATAAGCAGTTGAAGAACCTCGACCGAGCGTACAGCGTCATGCTGCAGCCCAGCTTTGCACTGCCAGCCAGCAGCGGCGCGCGGGAACATCAGGGCACGCGGCTGGACGAGACCTTTTCTGACATGCTCGCCCTACTGCGGCAAAGCATTGCGCTCCAAAAGAAGCAAGCGAGCCCGGATGGAGAGATCTTGCCCGATGCTGCGGACGACTGGCTCCCCAGCGGTGCTCCTCAGCCTGCTGCCGAGGACGCCCAACCAGAACTCGTTCCGCAGCTCTAGGCCATGCAGGGCCCGGCGGCTGTTGCGTGGAAGCTCGTCACTGATGCCCACTGCACGGAGGAGCAGATTGACGCGGTGGCGTTGTTTGCGTTGTCTCTGCAGAAACGATTTGACGGCAGACCAGACAAGACAACGCATCTCCTCCCCGAGGCGTCCGCGACAGGCAACCACAGAGCGATCTGGCTCGGTGGAGGCGGTGTCGGCAAGACGCGCACCCTCTCCAAAGTGGTGGAGCCGATGGCCATCACTTACTTCGGCGAGCAGGGGTACCTCGGCAAAGCGCAGCCCAACCACGCCGCACACAACCTCGGCCCGCGCGGCAGGACCATGCATTTCTCCAATGGCCTGCTCATGTCGGATTCCATGCAGACAGCCAGGCTGCGCCTGACCCCACAGACGCAGAAAAAGCTGGATCGCCTCGCAGGCACACTCGGCGTCGACGTGATCGATGAGCTGGGTGCTGTGCCGGGGCCTTTGCTGCATGCAGATGCACTGCGCACGACCTACGGCAGGGCGTTGCGCTACAACCTGGACCCCACGAAGTACATGCGGCCGCAGGAGACGTGGGGACGCATGCCTGTGAAGATCTTGTGCGGAGACTTCTACCAGTTGCCGCCAGTCCCCGCCACCGCTTCCCTGCTGGCGCCTCACGCGGGCCAATCCTACGAACACCAACAGGGTAGGAAGTTGCTCGCCGACATCGAGTACGTCAACGATTTCGTGCAGATGCAGCGCTTTACAGACCCGTTGCAACTCGAGGTTCTCCACGCCATGAGAACTCCAGGCGGAAAAAAGATCTCTGACGAGAGCTGGCAGACGATCGTCAAAACAGAGGTCGTTAGCTCTAGCAACATCGGCGCTACCGCAAAAATGCCGGGGCTGCTGCCGCTCTTCGTTGGCATGGAGGTCATCCTGACAGAATCCGTCTTGCCGCCGAAGTATGTCCGTGGCGCGCCAGGCAAAGTGGTAGGCATAGAGCTGCACGCTCTGGAGCCTCCGGTGGAGGGCCGCCCGTCCATTGTCTCGGACGGCGTGGTCGTGCTCTACTACATGCAAAAGGCCGTCTATGTCAAGATCGATGACAGCGATGAACTTTTCTTGAAGGCCGCGCCGGTGACAGCTAACAGTGCTTCTCAGCCTGCCGGCCCCGACCTGCGCGGAGTGCACGCGATCACCCCGCAGGCGCGCCCCTGGAAGTTCAAAGCGAAGACAGGTGGCCCGGCCATCGCGGTGTCCAGGACGCAGTTGACCGTGCTGCCCAAAAAGCAGGTGACTCTGCATGGCGTCCAGGGCAAGACGACGGACCCAGGCTTCATCGTGCACTGGACGTTTCCGCCTGGACTCAAGAAGGAGTCCATTTGGCTTGCCTACTACGTCAGCCTGTCGCGCCCCAGAAGCTTCAACCAACTCTTGAGCCACGGCTTGCCTGACCGGAGCATCATCGAATCCGGCCCCCCGGAACAGATCGCCAAGGCCTTCGCCGAGCTCTTCACGGACAAGATTGCCGCGACGAAGATCGCTTGCGCGAAGGCCCGACAGCTACTGGGATGGCCTGCGCGAGCTTGAGGAGCCATGAGATGCAGGTTGCGTTGTGGCGGTGCTGTTCAGTCTGTCCGTCTGCATTCGCGTGGTGCTTCTCATCCTGCATGCGCGTGGTGCTTCTCAGCCTGCGCTCGTGTGCAGCTGTGCGCGGTGAGCCTGCACGTGTCGCGGAATGCTTTTCAGCCTGCGCGTGTCTGCAATGCTTTTCAGCCTGCACGCTTTGCATGGGAAAAAATCAAACTGCGAGTGTTACCGCTGCTGCATGCCTCCAGCTATGCTACTACATATCGCTGTTAGGTTGCTTTGCCGGGATAATTTGTCAGGATTTCTTGGAATTTCGGCAGGATGTCTCGAGCGAAACGCTTGTTTTACATAGTTTGTGGAGGATGTCTCGAGCGAATCGCTGGTTTTGCAAACTTTGGGGATGTCTCGAGCGGGGGCTTCGTGGGGGGCCAGAGTTCAGAGGATGACTCAGGCGAAATGCTTGTTTTCGTGTCCCGCTCGCAGGAATTCCAAGGATGTCCCGCGCGTGCCGCGTCCCGCGCGCAGGAATTTCGAGGATGTCTCGGCTAATTTGGTTGTTTTGTCAGGATTTCTTGGAATTTCGGCAGGATGTCTCGAGCGAAACGCATGTTTTACATAGTTTGTGGAGGATGTCTCGAGCGAATCGCTGGTTTTGCAAACTTTGGGGATGTCTCGAACGGGGGCTTCGTGGGGGGCCAGAGTTCAGAGGATGACTCAGGCGAAATGCTTGTTTTCGTGTCCCGCTCGCAGGAATTCCAAGGATGTCCCGCGCGTGCCGCGTCCAGCGCGCAGGAATTTTGAGGATGTCCCGTAGCGCGTCCCCTTGGCACGTCCTACGGTGCGACCCCATGGCACGTCCCTTGGCACGTCGCCTGGCGCGTCCCTTGGGACGTTTCGCGGCGCGTCCTCCTGGCATGTCCCCCTGTCAATTAGCTCTGGGGCAGCTACTATGTGTTCTGGCAGCTCGAGCTTCAGATCCAGATCAGTTCGGTCAGGACTCGGATGCAAAGGAAGACTCGATCCACGACGCTATAGAGCACAACCGCGGCATGGCACATCGCAATACAGCACGGAGCAGCACAGCACAGCCCTCGGCACGGTACATCAAGATCGATACAATCAGCATTGCACTTGCCCGTCACCCAATCAGGTGTCTTTGAAAACGTTGCCATGCGTTACATTTCTATATTCCTTTCCGGGTTCGTGGGTCGATCATGTAGTAGGTTTACCGCCCGGTTTTTACTTGAAGGGGGCCGGCGGAATTCTTGTGCGATAAATTACGAGGTCGAAGGGGGCCGGCGGATTTCAATTGTGAGGACGAAGGCCATTTTTCGCCACCCCTCACGCAGATCGTGCTCTTGGACTTTTACTGCCTTTAAGGAAACCTCGATATTTCATAGGTGAAATCCACTTTTTCCCGGAAAGGGCTCAGGCCCAGGGTTCTCTTTTAGTATGTAAACATAGTCCCCCTGTGCCCAACTTGAAGGAGGCCGGCGGATTCTTTCCCTGATAAATATCGAGGTCGAAGGAGGCCGGCGGATTAAACTTTGAGGATGTCTCAGGCGAAACGCTTGTTTTTGAAATCCCGATCGATAAATCACAGGGTGCGGGCCACCTCAGCACGACCAAATCCAAGCACGACCACACCCGCCCCAGCACGACCACGCCCCAGCAAGACCACGCCCCAGCACGACCACACCCAGCACGACCACACCCCCAAGCACGACCACACCCCACAAGCCCACACCCCAGCACGACCACAACCCCAGCAACGACCCGATCGATAAATCACAAAAGGTACGACCACCCCATGCACGACCACACCCCAGCACGCTGGCACGACCCCCACCCCAGCACACCCCCACCCCAGCACGACCACCGCCCACCAGCACGACGCACACCCCAATGTCACGACCACACCCCAGCAGGAAAAAAAAACCCCCAACACCCCCCAAACCCCAGCTACGACCCCACCTATCAGCATAGCGACGACCCCAACCTACTCAAGACCACACCCCAGCAGCACCCACGTCGACCACACCCCAGCACGACCAGACCACAGCACGACCCCACCACAGCACGACCCCACCCCAGCACGACCATACCCCAGCACGACCACACCCCAGCACGACCCGACCCCAGCACGACCCTACCCCAGCAAGACCACACCCCAGCACGACCACACCCCAGCACGACCTCACCACAGCACGACCACACCCCAGCACGACCACGCCCCAGCACGACCACGCCCCAGCACGACCACGCCCCAGCACGACCACCCCTCAGCACGACCACCCCCCTAGCACGACCACCCCCCAGCACGACCACCCCCCAGCACGACCACACCCCAGCACGACCACACCCCAACACGACCATACTCCAGCACGACCACACCCCATCACGACCACACCCAGTCGCACCCCCGTGGAATGTTTCGTGGGGTGTCTGGTTGAGTGGTTGCCTGTTCGTGGGGTGTCTCGTGGAATGTTTCACTGGGTGTCTCGTGGAATGTTTCGTGAGGTGTCTCGTGGGTTGTTTCGTGAGGTGTCTCCTGGGATGTTTCGCGGGGTGTCTCGTGGGATGTTTCGTGAGGTGTCGCCCAGTTGGATATCGTGAAAACGTGACCAAGCTGCACATGTCTATATCCCTTTCCGGGTTCGTGGGTCCATCATGTTTCCGACATCGACTTTAAACGATAAAAAACGAGGTAAACGCGTTCGCTCGATAAATAACGAGGTACCGCGGCCTCCGGAACGGCGCTGGGAACTGAGTTTTGGATTCTTGAAGTTGCATAAGTTCGGAAATCGCAGAAATCCCCTGTGTTTTTTGACCCTGACCCCGCCGATCTGTATGAGGTGTGGCACGGAATACCAGAAATGTGTCAAATCCCATGTGTTTTTGGACCCTGACCCCGCCGATCTGCGTGAGGGGTGGCGCGGAATTCTAGAAATATGGCAAATCACCTGTGTTTTTGGACCCTGACCCCGCCGATCTGCGTGAGGGGTGGCACGGAATTTCAGAAATGTGGCAAATCCCTTGTGTTTTCGGATCCTGACCCCGCCCAGGAGGGCCCAGGAGGCTCCAGGAGAGCCCAGGAGAGCCCAGGAGGGCCCAGGAGAGCCCAGGAGGGCCCAGGAGGACCCAGGAGGCTCCAAGAGGCACCAGGGGGCCCAAGGAGGGCCCAGGAGAAGCTCCAGGAGGCTCCAGGAGAGCCCAGGAGGGCCCAAGAGGTCCAAGGAAAGACCCAGGAGGGCCTAGGAGCCCTTACGAGGGATCGTGGCCCTGGGAGCGCTGACGTAGCGTAATTTACGAGGGATTGTGGCCTTGGGAGCGCGGGTGTAGTGTAATTGAGGATGTCCTTAGCGAAACGCTTGTTTTTCCCGGAAAGGGCGCGGGCCCAGGGTTCTCTTTTAGCCGTTTACCCCCGGATCTGACGGGTCAAGCGCCGGCGAAATTATTTGCGATAAATAACGAGGTAAAGTGCTGATTTTTTTAGAAAAAGTGCGTTTTGTGCGTGCCCGCTCGAGGAAAGTTCGCCCCTCATCTCGGATCCTCGATAAATAACGGGGTCCGCAGACCCCCGCTTTCCCTCGTAAAAAAGAGGGTGCGGAGCGTTTTTCGCAGAATCCTCGAAAAATAACGGGGTCTGGAGCCCCGACCGCGACTCGGAAAAGCGCCCCGCGCGCAGGAATTCCGAGGATGTCTCGCGCGTGCCGCGTCCCGCGCGCAGGAATTTCGAGTATGTCTCGACTAATTCGCTTGTTTTGTCAGGATTTCTTAGAACTTTGGCAGGATGTCTCGAGCGAAACGCTTATTTTACATAGTTTGTGGAGGATGTCTCGAGCGAAACGCTGGTTTTCGCAAAATTTGGAGATGTCTCGAGCGGGGGCCAGAATTCAGAGGATGTCTCAGGCGAAATGCTTGTTTTCGTGTCCCGCTCGCGGGAATTCCAAGGATGTCTCGCGCGGGCCGCGTCCCGCGCGCAGGAATTTCGAGGATGTCTCGACTAATTCGATTGTTTTGTCAGGATTTCTTAGAATTTTGACCGGATGTTTCGAGCGAAACGCTTGTTTTTCATAATTTGTTGAGGATGTCTCGAGCGAAACGCTGGTTTCTGCAAACTTGGGGATGTCTCGAGCGGGGGCCTCGTGGGGGGCCAGAATTCAGAGGATGTCTCAGGCGAAATGCTTGTTTTCACGTCCCGCTCGCAGGAATACGGAAGATGTCTCGCGCGTGCCACGTCCCGCGCGCAGGAATTTTGAGGATGTCCCGTAGCGCGTCCCCTTGGCACGGCCTACGGTGCGACCCCATGGCACGTCCCTTGGCACGTCGCCTGGCGCGTCCCTGGGGACGTTTCGCGGCGCGTCCTCCTGGCATGTTTCATGCTCAGGCCACCCAGGGAGATCTCTAACATGATTGTCCCGAGCTGGAACCACGTGTTTTACGTGTCCAGGCCACCCAGGGGGTATCTCTCATGGTTGTCCCGAGCTGGCACCGTGTTTTTACGTGTCCAGGCCACCAACACGACGCTTGTCCCCAGCACGTTCTGTAGCGCGTCCCCTTGGCACGTCTCGCGGTGCGTCCCCGTGGCACGTCCCCTGGCACGTCGCCTGGCGCGTCCCTTGGAACGTTCCGCGGCGCGTCTTCCTGGCATAAGTTCCTTGTCAATTAGCTCTGCGGCAGCTACTTCGTGGACTATGTGCTCAGGCAGCTCGAGCTTAAGATCCAGATCAGTTCGGTCAGGACTCGGATGCAACGGAGGACTTGATCACAACGCTGTAGAGCACAATCGCGGCATGGCACATCGCAGTTCAGCACGGCGCAGCACAGCACAGCCCTCGGCACATTACATCAAGATCGGTACACTCACTCAGCATTGCAACTTGGCACGTTCTTTGGCACGTTCCGTGGCGCGTCCTGTGGCGAGTCCCCCTGGCACGTCGCGCGGCGTTCCCCTGGCACGTCCCGTGGCACGTCCATAATGCATTGGCACGTTCCGTAGCGCGTCCCCTTGGCACGTCCCGCGGTGCGTCCCCATGGCACGTCCCCTGGCACGTCGTCTGGCGCGTCCCTTGGAACTTTCGGCGGCGCGTCTTCCTAGCATGCCCCCCGTGAATAAGCTCTGGGGCAGCTACTATGTGCTCATGCAGCTCGAGCTTAAGATCCCAGTTCAGTTCGTTAGGAATCGGATGCAAAGGAGGACTCGATCCACAACGCTATAGAGCACCATCGTCACGTGGCACATCGCAGTTCAGCACGGCGCAGCACAGCACAGCCCGCGGCACGGTACATCAAGATCGATACACTCACTCAGCATTGCAATTTGGCACGTTCTTTGGCACGTTCCGTGGCGCGTCCTGTGGCGAGTCCCCCTGGCACGTCGCGCGGCGCGTCCCCTGGCACGTCCCGTGGCACGTCCATTGGCACGTTCCGTAGCGCGTCCCCTTGGCACGTCCCGCGGTGCGACCCCGTGGCACGTCCCCTGGCACCTCGCTTGGTGCGTCCCTTGGCACGTCCCGTGGCACGTCCATTGGCACGTTCCGTAGCGCGTCCCCTTGGCACGTCCCGCGGTGCGTCCCCATGGCACGTCCCCTGGCACGTCGCCTGGCGCGTCCCTTGGTACGTTCTGCGGCGCGTCCTCCTGGCATGTTCCCTTGTCAATCAACTCTGGGGCAGCTACTAGTTATGTGCTTAGGCAGCTCGAGCTTAAGATCCAGATCAGTTCGGTCAGGACTCGGATTCAAAGGAGGACTCAATCCACAACGCTATAGAGCACACTCGTGGCAAATGGCATGGCACAATCGCAATTCATCACGGAGCACAGAAAAATTACATTCATCAGCACAGCCCTCGCACGGTACGTGGAAGATCGATACTATCAGCATTGCAGGTTGCCCGTCGCCCAATCATGTGTTTTTTCCCGAAAGGGCCTAGGCCCAGGGTTCTCTCTTTTAGAATGTAAACCTGTCCCCCGTTGCCAACTTGAGGGAGGCCGGCGAATTTTTTCCCTGATAAATAACGAGGTCGAAGGAGGCCGGCGAATTAAAATTTGAGGATGTCTCTAGCGAAACGCTTGTTTTTCAGAATTTCTTGAGGATGTCTCGAGCGAAACGCTGGTTTTGCAGAGTTGAGGATGTCTCGAGCGAAACGCTTGCTCCGCATAGTTTGCCGAGGATGTCTCGAGCGAAACGCTTGTTTTGCAGAGCCGACCGCGACGCGGAAAAGCGCCCCGCGCGAAGGAATTTCGATGATGTCTCGACTAATTCCTTTGTTTTTGTACGATTTCCTGGAATTTTGGCAGGATGTCACGAGCGAAATGCACGACCCCACCCTAGCACGACCATACCCCAGCACGACCACACCCCAGCACGACCAGACCCCAGCACGACCCCACCCCAGCACGACCCCACCCCAGCACGACCATACCCCAGCACGACCACACCCCAGCACGACCCGACCCCAGCACGACCCAACCGCAGCAAGACCACACCCCAGCACGACCACACCCCAGCACGACCTCACCACAGCACGACCACACCCCAGCACGACCCACGCCCCAGCAACGACCCACACCCCAGCACGACCTCACTGCCTTGGTTGAGTGCCCCCCAGCCACGACAACCCCCCCCCAGCACGACCACCCCGAGCACGACCAACCCCCACACGACCACCCCCCAGCACGACCACATACTCCCCACACGACACACCCAGCACGACCACACCCCAGCACGACCACACCCCAGCACGACCACACCCCAGCACGACCACACCCAAGCACGACCCGATCGATAAATCACAGGGTGCGGAGCACCCCAGCACGAACCCACCCCAGCACGACCCCACCCCAGCACGACCCCACCCCAGCACGACCACGCCCCAGCATGACCACACCCCAGCACGACCACACCCCAGCACGACCACTCCCCAGCACGACCCCACCCCAGCACGACCCCACCCTAGCACGACCACACCCCAGCACGACCACACCCCAGCACGACCCCACCCCAGCACGATCACACCCCAGCACGACCCCACCCCAGCAAGACCACACCCCAGCACGACCGCACCCCCGCACGACCTTACCACAGCACGACCACACCCCAGCACGACCACGCCCCAGCACGACACGAGGCCCCCAGCACGACCACTCTATGCCCCACACGACCAAGCCCCAGCACCGTACCACTCCCCAGCACGACCACCCACTCCAGCACGAGAACCACCCCCAGCACGACCACCCCCCAGCACACCACCCCCCACACGACCACCACCCCAGCACGACCACTCCCCACACGACCACACCGCCTTGTATGAGTGGTTGCCTGGTCGAGGAATGTTTCGTGGGGTGTCTCGTGGAATGTTTCGCGGGGTGTCTCGTGAAATGTTACGTGAGGTGTCTCGTGGAATGTTTCGTGAGGTGTCTCGTGGGCTGTTTCGTGAGGTGTCTCGTGGGATGTTTCGTGAGGTGTTGCCCAGTTGGGTATCATGAAAACGTGTCCATGCTCCACATGTCTATATCCCTTTCCGGGTTCGTGGGTCCATCATGTTGAAACATTGCCATGTCTTACATTTCTATATTCCTTTCCGGGTTCGTGGGTCGATCATGTTCAGAATTTGTTGAGGATGTCTCAAGCGAAACGCTGGTTTTGCAGAGTTGGGGATGTCTCGAGCGAAACGCTTGTTTTTCAGAATTTGTTGAGGATGTCTCAAGCGAAACGCTGGTTTTGCAGAGCCGACCGCGACGCGGAAAAGCGCCCCGCGCGCAGGAATTCCGATGATGTTTCGCGCGTGCCGCGTCCCGCGCGCAGGA
Source organism: Prorocentrum cordatum (assembly GCA_963575745.1). Taxonomy (NCBI): domain Eukaryota; class Dinophyceae; order Prorocentrales; family Prorocentraceae; genus Prorocentrum; species Prorocentrum cordatum. Next base: position 402,098 of record CAUYUJ010014333.1, on the reverse strand, counting down.
ATTTCGAGGATGTCTCGACTAATTCGTTTGTTTTGCTAGGATTCTAGGTGTCCAGGCCATCCAGGGGGGTATCTAACATGGTTGCCCCGAGCAAGGACCAAGCATTTTAACGTTCCGTAGCACGTCCCCTCGGCACGTCCCGCGGTGCGTCCCCGTGGCACGTCCCTTGGCACGTCGCCTGGCGCGTCCCTCGGGACGTTCCGCGGCGCGTCCTCCTGGCATGGTCTCTGTCAATTAGTTCTGGGGCAGCTACTATGTGCAGAGGCAGCTCGAGCTTAAGATCCAGATCAGTTCGGTCAGGACTCGGATGCAAAGGAGGACTCGATCCATAACACTAGAGCACAATCGCGGCATGGCATATCGCAGTTCAGCACGGCGCTGCACAGCACAGCCCTCGGCACGGCACACCAAGATCGATACACTCAGCATTGCAACTTGGCACGTTCCGTGGCGCGTCCCGTGGCGAGTCCCCCTGGCACGTCGCTCGGCGCGTCTCCTGGCACGTCTCGTGGCACGTTCATTGGCACGTTCCGTAGCGCGTCCCCTCGGCATGTCCCGCGGTGCGTCCTCGTGGCACGTCCCTTGGCACGTAGACTGGCGCGTCCCTTGGGACGTTCCGCGGCGCGTCCTCCTGGCATGTTCCCCTGTCAATTAGCTCTGGGGCAGCTACCATGTGCTGAGGCAGCTCGAGCTTAAGATCCAGATCAGTTCGGTCAGGACTCGGATGCAAAGGAGGACTCGATCCACAAGGCTATAGAGCGCAATCGCGGCATGGCATATCGCAGTTCCGCACGGCGCTGCACAGCACAGCCCTCGGCACGGTACATCAAGATCGATACACCCAGCATTGCGTTTGCCCGTCGCCCAATCAGGTGTCTTTGAAACGTTGCCATGCCTTACATGTCTAGATTCCTTTCCGGGTTCGTGGGTCGATCATGTTGCACCCTGACCCCGCCGATCTGCGTGAGGGGTGCCACCGATTTTTAGACATGTGGCAAATCCAATATGTGCTTGCACCCTGACCCCGCCGATCTGCGTGAGGGGTGCCAGCGAATTTAAAACATGTGGCACATCCCCGTTGTTTTTGCACCCTGACCCCGCCGATCTGCGTGAGGGGTGCTACCGAATGTCAGAAATGTTGAGAATCCCTCGGGTTTTCGGACGCTGACCCCGCCGATCTGCGTGAGGGGTGCCAGCAAATTTCAGAAATGTGGCACATCCCATGTGTTTTTTCCCGGAAAGGGCTCAGGCCCAGGGTTCTCTTTTAGTGGGTAAACCTGTCCCCCGGTGCCAACTTGAGGGAGGCCGGCGAATTTTTTCCTTGATAAATAACGAGGTCGAAGGAGGCCGGCGAATTAAAATTTGAGGATGTCTCGAGCGAAACGCTTGTTTTTGAAATCCCGATCGATAAATCACAGGGTGCGGGCCACATTTTCGTGTGTTGAGGATGTCTCGAGCGAAACGCTTGCTCCGCAGAGTTTGCCGAGGATGTCTCGAGCGAAACGCTTGTTTTGCAGAGCCGACCGCGACGCGGAAAAGCGCCCCGCGCGAAGGAATTTCGATGATGTCTCGACTAATTCCTTTGTTTTTGTACGATTTCCTGGAATTTTGGCAGGATGTCTCGAGCGAAAAGCACGACCCCACCCTAGCACGACCATACCCCAGCACGACCACACCCCAGCACGACCAGACCCCAGCACGACCCCCCCCCAGCACGACCCCACCCCAGCACGACCATACCCCAGCACGACCACACCCCAGCACGACCCGACCCCAGCACGACCCTACCCCAGCAAGACCACACCCCAGCACGACCACACCCCAGCACGACCTCACCACAGCACGAACCACACCCCAGCACGACCACGCCCCAGCACGACCACGCCCCCAGCACGACGACCACGCCCCAGCACTGACACCCCCCGGCACGACCACCCCCCCAGCACGACCACCCCCCAGCACGACCACCACCCCCCAGCACGACCATCACCCCATACGACCACTCCCCAGCACGACCACACCCCCCACGACCACAACCCCAGCAAGACCCACCAGGTCGCACCCCCGTGGAAAGTTTTCGTGCGTGTCTGTTGATGGTTGCCTGTTCGTGGGGTGTCTCGTGGAATGTTTCGCGGGGTGTCTCGTGAAAAGTTTCGTGAGGTGTCTCGTGGAATGTTTCGTGAGGTGTCTCGTGGGCTGTTTCGTGAGGTGTCTCGTGGGATGTTTCGTGAGGTGTTGCCCAGTTGGGTATCATGAAAACGTGTCCATGCTCCACATGTCTATATCCCTTTCCGGGTTCGTGGGTCCATCATGTTTCCCGGAAAGGGCTCAGGCCCAGGGTTCTCTTTTAGTAGGTAAACCTGTCCCCCGGTGCCAACTTGAGGGAGGCCGGCGAATTTTTCCCGGAAAGGGCATGGGCCCAGGGTTCTCTTTTAGTAGGTAAACCTGTCCCCCGGTGCCAACTTGAGGGAGGCCGGCGAATTTTTTCCCTGATAAATAACGAGGTCGAAGGAGGCCGGCGAATTAAAATTTGAGGATGTCTCGAGCGAAACGCTTGTTTTTGAAATCCCTATCGATAAATCACAGGGTGCGGGCCACTTTTTCGTGTGTTGAGGATGTCTCGAGCGAAACGCTTGCTCCGCAGAGTTTGCCGAGGATGTCTCGAGCGAAACGCTTGTTTTGCAGAGCCGACCGCGACGCGGAAAAGCGCCCCGCGCGAAGGAATTTCGATGATGTCTCGACTAATTCGTTTGTTTTGTACGATTTCCTGGAATTTGGGCAGGATGTCTCGAGCGAAATGCACGACCCCACCCTAGCACGACCATACCCCAGCACGACCACACCCCAGCACGACCAGACCCCAGCACGACCCCACCCCAGCACGACCCCACCCCAGCACGACCATACCCACCAGAGATCGCCACCCAGCACGACCCCACCCCAGCACGACCCCACCCCAGCAAGACCATCACCCAGCACGACCACGCCCCATCACGACCTTACCACAGCACGACCACACCCCAGCACGACACGCCCCAGCACGACCACGCCCCAGCACGACCACGCCCCAGCACGACCACGCCCCAGCACGACCACCCCCCAGCACGACCCCCCCCCCAGCACGACCACCCCCGAGCACGACCACCCCCCAGCACGACCACCCCCCAGCACGACCACTCCCCAGCACGACCACACCCCAGCACGACCACACCCCAGCACGACCACACCCCAGCACGACCACACCCCAGCACGACCCCACCCCAGCACGACCCCACCCCAGCACGACCCCACCCTAGCAAGACCACACCCCAGCACGACCACACCCCAGCACGACCTCACCACAGCACGACCACACCCCAGCACGACCACGCCCCAGCACGACCACGCCCCAGCACGACCACGCCCCAGCACAACCACCCCCAGCACGACCACCCCCCCAGCACGACCACGCCCCAGCACGACCACCCCCCAGCACGACCACACCCCAGCACGACCACTCCCCAGCACGACCACACCGCCTTGGTTGAGTGGTTGCCTGTCGTCGTGGAATGTTTCGTGGGGTGTCTCGTGGAATGTTTCGCGGGGTGTCTCGTGAAATGTTTCGTGAGGTGTCTCGTGGAATGTTTCGTGAGGTGTCTCGTGGGCTGTTTCGTGAGGTGTCTCGTGGGATGTTTCGTGAGGTGTTGCCCAGTTGGGTATCATGAAAACGTGTCCATGCTCCACATGTCTATATCCCTTTCCGGGTTCGTGGGTCCATCATGTTTTCCCTGATAAATATCGAGGTCGAAGGAGGCCGGCGAATTAAAATTTGAGGATGTCTCGAGCGAAACGCTTGTTTTTGAAATCCCGATCGATAAATCACAGGGTGCGGGCCACTTTTTCGTGTGTTGAGGATGTCTCGAGCGAAACGCTTGCTCCGCAGAGTTTGCCGAGGAAGTCTCGAGCGAAACGCTTGTTTTGCAGAGCCGACCGCGACGCGGAAAAGCGCCCCGCGCGAAGGAATTTCGATGATGTTTCGACAAATATGATTGTTCCCAAGGAAAGCTCCGCCCTGGGTTCTCTTTTAGTGGGTAAACCTGTCCCCCGGTGCCAACTTGAAGGAGGCCGGCGAATTTTTTCCCTGATAATAACGAGGTCGAAGGAGGCCGGCGAATTAAAATTTGAGGATGTCTCGAGCGAAACGCTTGTTTTTGAAATCCCGATCGATAAATCACAGGGTGCGGGCCACTTTTTCGTGTGTTGAGGAAGTCTCGAGCGAAACGCTTGCTCCGCAGAGTTTGCCGAGGATGTCTCGAGCGAAACGCTTGTTTTGCAGAGCCGACCGCGACGCGGAAAAGCGCCACGCGCGAAGGAATTTCGATGATGTCTCGACTAATTCCTTTGTTTTTGTACGATTTCCTGGAATTTTGGCAGGATGTCTCGAGCGAAATGCACGACCCCACCCTAGCACGACCAAACCCCAGCACGACCACACCCCAGCACGACCAGACCCCAGCACGACCCCACCCCAGCACGACCCCACCCCCGCACGACCATACCCCAGCACGACCACACCCCAGCACGACCCGACCCCAGCACGACCCTACCCCAGCAAGACCACACCCCAGCACGACCACACCCCAGCACGACCTCACCACAGCACGACCACACCCCAGCACGACCACGCCCCAGCACGACCACGCCCCCAGCACGACCACGCCCCAGCACGACCACGCCCCCAGCACGACCCACACCACCCAGCAACGACCACCCCCCAGTATCGACCACGCCCCAGCACGACCACACCCCACACGACCACACCCCAGCACGACCACAACCCCAAGCACGACCACACCACCAGCATCGACCACACCCAGCACGACCACCACCCCATCACGGTACCCCAACCCCAGCACGACCCCACCCCAGCAACGACCTCACCCTATCAAGACCACACCCCAGCACGACCACAACCCACCCAGCACGACTCAACCACACACACACACCCCAGCACAAACTACTGCCCCAGCACGACCACGCCCCAGCACGACCACGCCCCAGCACGACCACGCCCCAGCACGACCACCCCCCAGCACGACCACCCTCCCAGCCGTTCACCCCCCAGCACGACCACCCCCCAGCACGACCACACCCCAGCACGAACACTCCCCAGCACGACCACACCGCCTTGGTTGAGTGGTTGCCTGTCGTCGTGGAATGTTTCGTTGGGTGTCTCGTGGAATGTTTCGCGGGGTGTCTCGTGGAATGTTTCGTGAGGTGTCTCGCGGAATGTTTCGTGAGGTGTCTCGTGGGATGTTTCGTGAGGTGTCTCGTGGGATGTTTCGTGAGGTGTTGCCCCGTTGGGTATCGAGAAAACGTGCCCATGCTCCACAAGTCTATATCCCTTTCCGGGTTCGTGGGTCCATCATGTTTTTTGTACGATTTCCTGGAATTTTGGCAGGATGCCTCGAGCGAAATGCACGACCCCACCCTAGCACGACCATACCCCAGCACGACCACACCCCAGCACGACCAGACCCCAGCACGACCCCACCCCAGCACGACCCCACCCAGCACGACCATACCCCAGCACGACCACACCCCAGCACGACCCGACCCCAGCACGACCCTACCCCAGCAAGACCACACCCCAGCAAGGACCCCCACCCCCACACGACCACACCCGCACACGACCTCACCACAGCACGACCACACTCCAGCACGACCACGCCCCAGCACGACCACGCCCCAGCACGACCACGCCCCAGCACGACCACCCCCCAGCACTACCACCCCCCCAACACGACCACCCCCCAGCACGACCACCCCCCAGCACGACCACACCCCAGCACGACCACACCCCAGCACGACCACTCCCCAGCACGACCACACCCCAGCACGACCACACCCCAGCACGACCACACCCCAGCACGACCCGATCGATAAATCACAGGGTGCGGAGCACCCCAGCACGAACCCATTCCAGCACGACCCCACCCCAGCACGACCCCACCCCAGCACGACCACGCCCCAGCACGACCACACCCCAGCACGACCACACCCCAGCACGACCACACCCCAGCACGACCCCACCCCAGCACGACCCCACCCTAGCACGACCACACCCCAGCACGACCACACCCCAGCACGACCCCACCCCAGCACGATCACACCCCAGCACGACCCCACCCCAGCAAGACCACACCCCAGCACGACCGCACCCCAGCACGACCTTACCACAGCACGACCACACCCCAGCACGACCACGCCCCAGCACGACCACGCCCCACGACCACGCCCCAGCACGACCACGCCCCAGCACGACCACGCCCCAGCACGACCACGCCCCAGCACGACCACGCCCCAGCACGACCACCCCCCGCACGACACCCCCCACCACCCCCCAGCACGACCACCCCCCAGCACGACCACACCCCAGCACGACCACTCCCCAGCACGACCACACCGCCTTGGTTGAGTGGTTGCCTGTCGTCGTGGAATGTTTCGTGGGGTGTCTCGTGGAATGTTTCGCGGGGTGTCTCGTGGAATGTTTCGTGAGGTGTCTCGTGGAATGTTTCGTGAGGTGTCTCGTGGGCTGTTTCGTGAGGTGTCTCGTGGGATGTTTCGTGAGGTGTTGCCCAGGTTGGGTATCATGAAAACGTGTCCATGCTCCACATGTCTATATCCCTTTCCGGGTTCGTGGGTCCATCATGTTCCCGGAAAGGGCTCGGGCCCAGGGTTCTCTTTTAGTATGTAAACATGTCCCCGGTGCCCAACTTGAAGGATGCCGGCGAAATTTTTTCCCGGAAAGGGCTTGGGCCCAGGGTTCTCTTTTAGTAGGTAAACCTGTCCCCCGGTGCCAACTTGAGGGAGGCCGGCGAATTTTTTCCCTGATAAATAACGAGGTCGAAGGAGGCCGGCGAATTAAAATTTGAGGATGTCTCGAGCGAAACGCTTGTTTTTGAAATCCCGATCGATAAATCACAGGGTGCGGGCCACTTTTTCGTGTGTTGAGGATGTCTCGAGCGAAACGCTTGCTCCGCAGAGTTTGCCGAGGATGTCTCGAGCGAAACGCTTGTTTTGCAGAGCCGACCGCGACGCGGAAAAGCGCCCCGCGCGAAGGAATTTCGATGATGTCTCGACTAATTCCTTTGTTTTTGTACGATTTCCTGGAATTTTGGCAGGATGTCTCGAGCGAAATGCACGACCCCACCCTAGCACGACCATACCCCAGCACGACCACACCCCAGCACCAGACCCCAGCACGACCCCACCCCAGCACGACCCCACCCCAGCACGACCATACCCCAGCACGACCACACCCCAGCACGACCCGACCCCAGCACGACCCTACCCCAGCAAGACCACACCCCAGCACGACCACACCCCAGCACGACCTCACCACAGCACGCACACGACCACGCCCAGCACGACCACGCCCCAGCACGACCACACCCCAGCACGACACACCCCCAGCACGACCACCCCCCCAGCACGACCACCCCCAGCACGACCACCCCAGCACGACCACACCCCAGCACGACCACTCCCCAGCACGACCACACCCCAGCACGACCACCCCCCCAGCACGACCACCCCTCAGCACGACCACACCCCAGCACGACCACACCCCAGCACGACCACGCCCCAGCACGACCACACCCCAGCACGACCACACCCCAGCACGACCACACCCCAACACGACCACACCCCACCACGATCACACCCCACCACGACCACACCCCAGCACGACCCGATCGATGAATCACAGGGTGCGGACCACCCCAGCACGACCACACCCCAGCACGACCCACCCCAGCACGACCCCACCCCAGCACGACCACGCCCCAGCACGACCACACCCCAGCACGACCACACCCCAGCACGACCACCCCAGCACGACCCCACCCCAGCACGACCACACCCCAGCACGACCACACCCCAGCACGACCACACCCCAGCACGACCCCACCCCAGCACGACCCCACCCCCACAGCACGACCACACCCCAGCACGACCACACCCCAGCACGACCCCACCCCAGCACGACCCCACCCTAGCAAGACCACACCCCAGCACGACCACACCCCAGCACGACCACCCCACAGCACGACCACACCCCAGCACGACCACGCCCCAGCACGACCACGCCCCAGCACGACCACGCCCCAGCACGACCACGCCCCAGCACAACCACCCCCCAGCACGACCACCCCCCCAGCACGACCACCCCCAGCACGACCACCCCCCAGCACGACCACACCCCAGCACGACCACTCCCCAGCACGACCACACCGCCTTGGTTGAGTGGTTGCCTGTCGTCGTGGAATGTTTCGTGGGGTGTCTCGTGGAATGTTTCGCGGGGTGTCTCGTGGAATGTTTCGTGAGGTGTCTCGCGGAATGTTTCGTGAGGTGTCTCGTGGGATGTTTCGTGAGGTGTCTCGTGGGATGTTTCGTGAGGTGTTGCCCCGTTGGGTATCGTGAAAACGTGCCCATGCTCCACATGTCTATATCCCTTTCCGGGTTCGTGGGTCCATCATGTCCCTGATAAATATCGAGGTCGAAGGAGGCCGGCGAATTATTTTTGAGGATGTCTCGAGCGAAACGCTTGTTTTTCAGAAAATTTTTTTGTTGTTGAGGATGTCTCGAGCGAAACGCTTGGTTTTGCAGAGTTTGGAGGATGTCTCGAGCGAAACGCTTGTTTTGCAGAGCCGACCGCGACGCGGAAAAGCGCCCCGCGCGCAGGAATTTCGATGATGTCTCGACTAATTCGTTTGTTTTTGTACGATTTCCTGGAATTTTGGCAGGATGTCTCGAGCGAAATGCACGACCCCACCCTAGCACGACCATACCCCAGCACGACCACACCCCAGCACGACCAGACCCCAGCACGACCCCACCCCAGCACGACCCCACCCCAGCACGACCATACCCCAGCACGACCACACCCCAGCACGACCCGACCCCAGCACGACCCTACCCCAGCAAGACCACACCCCAGCACGACCACACCCCAGCACGACCTCACCACAGCACGACCACACCGACCACGCCCCAGCACGACCACGCCCCAGCACGACCACGCCCCAGCACGACCACCCCCCAGCACGACCACCCCCCCAGCACGACCACCCCCCAGCACGACCACACCCCAGCACGACCACTCCCCAGCACGACCACACCCCAGCACGACCACACCCCAGCACGACCACACCCAGTCGCACCCCCGTGGAATGTTTCGTGGCGTGTCTGGTTGAGTGGTTGCCTGTTCGTGGGGTGTCTCGTGGAATGTTTCACGGGGTGTCTCGTGGAATGTTTCGTGAGGTGTCTCGTGGAATGTTTCGTGAGGTGTCTCGTGGGATGTTTCGCGGGGTGTCTCGTGGGATGTTTCGTGAGATGTCGCCCAGTTGGGTATCGTGAAAACGTGACCATGCTGCACATGTCTTTATTCCTTTCCGGGTTCGTGGGTCCATCATGTTCCCGGAAAGGGCATGGGCCCAGGGTTCTCTTTTAGTTGGTTTACCCCCCGGTTTCGACTTGAAGGGGGCCGGCGGAATTCTTGTGCGATAAATTACGAGGTCGAAGGGGGCCGGCGGATTTCAATTGTGAGGACGAAGGCCATTTTTCTCGGAAAGGGCATGAGCCCAGGGTTCTCTTTTAGATTGTTTACCCTCGGTTTTTACTTGAAGGGGGCCGGCGAATTTCTTGCGCGATAAATTACGAAGTCGAAGGGGGCCGGCGAATTCAAATTGTGAGGACGAAGGCCATTTTTCGCCACCCCTCACGCAGATCGTGCTCTTGGAATTTTACTGCCTTCGAGGAAACCTCGATATTTCACAGGTGAAGTCCACTTTTTTTCCGACATCGACTTTGAACGATAAAAAACAAGGTAAACGCGTTCGCTCGATAAATAACGAGGTACCGCGGCCTCCAGAACGGCGCTGGGAACGGAGTTTTGGATTCTTGAAGTTGCATAAGTTTGGACATAGCAGAAATCCCTTGTGTTTTTGGACCCTGACCCCGCGGATCTGCGTGAGGGGTGGCACCGAATTTCAGAAATGTGGCAAATCCCTTGTGTTTTTGGACCCTGACCCCGCGGATCTGCGTGAGGGGTGGCACCGAATTTCAGAAATGTAGCAAAACCCCAGTGTTTTTTGACCCTGACCCCGCGGATCTGCGTGAGGGGTGGCACCGAATTTCGTAAATGTGGCAAATCCATTGTTTTTGGACCCTGACCCCGCGGATCTGCGTGAGGGGCGGCACCGAATTTCAGAAATGTGACAAAACCCATGTGTTTTTGGACCCTGACCCCGCCGATCTGCGTGAGGGGTGGCACCGAATTTCAGAAATGTGGCAAAACCCATGTGTTTTTGTTACCCTGACCCCGCCGATCTGCGTGAGGTGTGGCACGGAATGCAAGCAATGTATCAAATCCCGTGTGTTTTTGGACCCTGACCCCGCCGATCTGCGTGAGGAGTGGCGCGGAATTCCAGAAATGTGGCAAATCCCCTGTGTTTTTGGACCCTGACCCCGCCGATCTGCGTGAGGGGTGGCACCGAATTCCAGAAATGTAGCAAATCCCCTATGTTTTCGGATCCTGACCCCGCCGACCTGCGTGAGGGGTGGCACCGAATTTCAGAAATGTGGCAAGTCCCATGTGTTTTCGGACCTTGACTTCGCCCAGGAGGGCCCAGGAGGCTCCAGGAGAGCCCAGGAGAGCCCAGGAGGGCCCAGGAGAGCCCAGGAGGGCCCAGGAGGACCCAGGAGGCTCCAAGAGGCACCAGGGGGCCCAAGGAGGGCCCAGGAGAAGCTCCAGGAGGCTCCAGGAGAGCCCAGGAGGGCCCAAGAGGTCCAAGGAAGACCCAGGAGGGCCCAGGAGCCCTTACGAGGGATCGTGGCCCTGGGAGCGCTGACGTAGCGTAATTTACGGGGGATCGTGGCCCTGGGAGCGCGGGTGTAGTGTAATTTACGAGGGATCGTAGCCCTGTTAGTGGGTTTGCCCCGGGCTTGACGGGAAGAGGGCCGGCTGATTTTTCTTGCGATAAATAACGAGTGGGAAGAGGGCCGGCGAATTAGAATTTGAGGATGTCCTTAGCGAAACGAATTTGTTGAGGATGTCTCGAGTGAAACGCTTGTTTTGTGTTATAGATTGTCCTCTCCCGAGGACCTGAATTCAGAGGATCTCTCAAGTGAAATGCTTGTTTTTACGTGCCCAGGTCTTGAGGATGTCTCGAGCGAGACGATTGTGTTCACGCGTCCTCGTCGCCCAGGCGGATGTCTAGCATGAGGATGTGCTGAGAACGTCTTGAGCGAAACGCGTGTTTTCACGTGTCCAGGTCGCCCAGGAACAGCACAGCCCTCGGCACGGTACATCAATATCGATACCCTTAACATTGCAGCTTGGCATGTTGCCTGGCACGTTCCGCGGAGCGTCCCGTGGCGAGTCCACCTGGCACGTGGCGCGGTGCACGTCCATTGGCACGTTCCGTAGCGCGTCCCCTTGGCACGTCCTGCGGTGCGTGCCCATGGCACGTCCCCTGGCACGTCGCCTGGCGCGTCCCTTGGGACGTTCCGCGGCGCGTCCTCATGGCATGTCACGTCTGTCGATTAGCTCTGGGGCAGCTACCATCTGCTTGGGTAACTCGAGCTTAAGATCCAGATCAGTTCGGTCAGGACTCGGTGGCAACGAGGACTCGATCCACAACGCTATATATATATGTGTGTACATATATATGTATATATATATATATATGTATATATAGAGGTTACAATCGGTATGGCACATCGCAATTCAGCACGGCGCAGCACAGCACAGCTTTCGGCACGGTACATCAAGATCGATACATTGAACATTGCACCTTGGCACGCTCCTTGGAGCGTTCCGTGGCGAGTCCACCTGGCACGTCGCGCAGCGCGTCACCTGGCACGTTCCGCGGCACGTCCATTGAAACGTTCCGTAGCGCGCCCCCTTCGCACGTCCCGCGGTGCGTGCCCATGGCACGTTCCCTGGCACGTCGCCTGGCGCGTCCCTTGGGACGTTCCGCGGCGCGTCCTCCTGGCATGTCACGTCTGTCGATTAACTCTGGGGCAGCTACCATCTGCTTAGGCAACTCGAGCTTAAGATCCAGATCAGTTCGGTCAGGACTCGGTAGCAACGAGGACTCGATCCACAACGCTATATGTATATATATATATATAGAGCACCATCGCGGCATGGCACATCGCAGTTCAGCACGGCGTAGCACAGTACAGCTCTCAGCACAGTACATCAAGATCGATGCATTTAGCATTGCATTAGCCCGTCGCCCACTCAGGTGTCTTTGACACGTTGCCATGCCTTACATTGCTATATTCCTTTCCGGGTTCGTGGGTCGATCATGTTTGACCCTGACCCCGCCGATCTGCGTTAGGGGTGCCACCGATTTTTAGACATGTGGCACATCCCCGTTGTTTTTGGACCCTGACCCCGCCGATCTGCGTGAGGGGTGTCAATTTTTACCCACCCCATCAATTCAGACAACGCGCTCAGGGCGTGCTAAACCTGCCCGTTTGGGCCTCCCCCCCCTTGCGCGGTCCATAACAAGGAACAGTAAGCAGCAAGAAGCAGAACTGTAACACTGGAAACTGGAAGCTGCAACTTGTACAGGAAACTGCGAACCTTCGGCCTACAGCCTGGTGGCCCCACAAGGGGGCCGGCGGATTATAATGATGATGATTATGATGATGATGATGATGATGATGATGATGATGATGATGATGATGATGATGATGATAATGTTGCTGATGCTGATGATGATTATGACGATGATGCTGATGCTGCTGCTGCTGCTGCTGCTGATGATGATGATGATGATGATGATGATGATGATGATGATAGTGATGGTAATGGTGATGGTGACGGTGATGGTGATGGTGATGATGATGATGATGATGATGCTGATGATGATGATGATGATGATGACGATTATGATGATGATGATGATGATGATGATGATGATGGTGGTGGTGGTGATGATGATGCTGCTGCTGCTGTTGCTGATGATGATGATGATGATGATGATGATGATGATGATGATGCTGATGATGATGATGATGATGATGATGATGATGATGATGATGATGATGATGATGCGCGACGTGATTGACCCGGGCGTCTTCACCGAGATCGCCGCTTGGACGATGTGCTCTGGCGGGATGTCGCCCCCGTCAGGGACCTGGAAAAAAAACGTCCTGATCGGCACCGCACCCCGCCAGTTTTTCGACACTGTCCGTCTACTGCGCGCCGACAGTCGGATTCTGAGCCTCAGAGCTCTTTCCGCACGCAGGACGGTGGGCGATTCTTTTCTTGGCACCGCCGTGAGCCCTTTACCAATTCTTTGACGCCGATCGCGGGGCTAAGCAGGGCGACGGGTTTGGCAACGTTCGGACCGGGCTCCCCCCGCGGCTGCGTTCGCGCCTGCCCTCGCCGCCGCTGCGCCCGCGCCCGCTGGGGCGTCCGCGGTCGCCCCAAGCCATACTGCTGCGGCGCCAGCCCAGGTGGGCGCTCCGGACGCGGCCGCCCCTGCCGCCGTCGGCCAGCGGGCGTGCGAGGAGTGGTGCGCGGACGACGGGCAGGCGTTCGTCCGACCAGCAGACCGAGCTCTTGCCGCGTGCTCTGCCCGCTGGAGCAACGTCACCCTACGACGGCTGGGACACCGACGACGTGCCCGCCACCTGCAAAATCCTTGACCCACGCTCGCCCTCAGCGCCCATTGTGGTAGCGAGGATTCGCTGGACGACAAGGTCACACCGTTGGTCACGCCCCCACTGAGCTCGCCCTGACCCGCTTGTGTGCCGACGCGTCGAAGTTTTCCTACCAGGTGCGCCGACATGGGGACATGATCAGTCACGACTAGTTCGACATTTTCGACGGGGATCAGCGCACCGCAGTGGAGACCATCTATGGCGGCGACTTGCCAAACGACGCCTGGAGGCAAGCCGCCGCTGGCGTTTCATGGGGCGGCCTCGGCCCGCGCGCCGCGGAGCGCGTGCCCACTGCCGCCTTCCCCGCCAACCGCGTGAGGTCCCGCCCGCGCGTCCGCGAGATGGCCGAGCACCTCGCCCTGGTTGGCCTGTGCACCGCGGCCGCGGCCATGGGGGCCTGCGACGGGCGCGCGGACGAGGCCGCGGTCAACCTGGTCGGGAAATTCCTACGACTTCCGGCAGACAGCTCCTGGATCTCTTCGCGGACGAGGCGGGCAGCTGCGAGGAACGGTGGGCCGGCCTCGTCGACGCCGGCGCATCCACCAACGACGGCGCTCTAAGGAGGAACGGCCGGCCCCAGAGCATGGTCAGCGGCGTCGCCCCCCCCCCCCCCCCAGAAGATCGAGAACGAGGGCGACGAACGCTCTGCTGCTGCGCCCCGCGGCCGCGCCCACCTCCAGAGGGCCATCTTGGCCCGCCTCGATGCGCGGGCGCGCCTGGAAGTGCGCGAGCGCCGCGCGCAGGCCGTCAATCAGAGCGTGAATTACCTACCCCGCTTTCGCTTCCAGGCAAAACCAAGCTGTGCCATGCGCCTCCTCGTCAAGCGGCCTGACCAGGACATGCCGTAGAAAGGCATCGCTTGGTATCTCTTGGAAGCGAGGGTGGTCAAAAGCGAGGTAGGTTCGTTTGCCCCCTAGTCAACGACCTGGCGCTGCGCTGTTTGGAGGACCCCAGCCACCGTGACACCAACCACGAGTGGTTCTGGGCTCTGAGCTGGCACAGGGGGCCTCTTCTCGATCGCCGGGATTTCGTCGAGGCGACGCCGGCCCCGGCGAGCTCGCCCCCTTCGACTTGCGGCGCCGCGCCCATCGATTCCGCTGACTTGCGCGCCCTCTGCTGCAGCAGGGCCGAGGCTACAAAGGGCCACCGCGCGCTTGCGCGCCGGGTGCACATGGCCGCCAAGACCCGCGACCCGGTCACCGAGCTCGAGGCGCAGAACTTCGTCCCAGGCAATTGACTGAGGCCTGCGGACGTGCTCACGGAGGCGTTGGGGCACGGGCCCACAGCGCTCGACATCGGGGTTGCATTCCCCGTCGCGCGCGACGCAGGCCCAGACGGCGTGGCCAGAACGTACGAGCGCAACATTTCCTACTACGCCTCGCGCAAGGATGTCGTGGACTTTCAGAATGTTCTGTGCCGGGCCCTGGTCTGGTCAGCCTGCGGCCGACCCCGCCCCCGGACGACGGCCATCGCCCGCGCGCTCGCGACCCGCGCTGCCCGGCGGAAAAGGGTGCTCGGACGGGGCGCGGCGGTGCCGCCGCCTGATTGGCGCGGCCGGCGCAGCGCCGCGGCGGCGGGCGGCCGCCCGCGCCATGGCCTGCTGGCCGGGCCCGGGCGCAGACGAGTGAGAGGGCGGTGGTCCCGCCTGCGCCCCAGCCGCGGCCGCGCCCCCCCCCCCCCCGCCCGGCCCGCTCGCGCGCCTAACTGCGGGGCCCGGTGGTTCACGCCCCTCGGCCGCGACCCCCGCTCCGCCCCGCCCCGTGCTCGGTTACTTGCTTGCCTGTATGCTTTCCGTTCCCCTTCTCCTGGGCCTGGAGGCCGCGCGCAGGTTTTTCCAGCGCCAGCAATTGGCGCTGCAGTCAGTTGCCTCCGCTCCTCGTCTTCCCCCCGCCCTCCCGGGGGCGCCGGCGTTCGCGCGCTCGCGCGCGTCGCGCTGTGTGCTCGCTGCCGAGGGGGTCCCAGCCAATCCGCGAGGTGTTCTTCTCATTGCAGCTGCTCTGCTCCCCCCCCCCCCCCCGCTTCTCATCTGCCTCCTCCGCCCCCTCCATCCGCGAGTGCGGGGATTTGCGCGCGCGCGTGGCGTCGCGATGCGCGCTGCCCGGGGATTCCCGGCCCGTCGTCGGAGCAGTCCTCTTTCTACAGTCGACCCGCGCAGTGAGGTTGGGCAGCCTTCCCAAGGGTGCAATTGCACCCTTGCCTCTTCGGCCCATCCTTCGCCAGTTTCGTTGGGCGCGTCCCGCTCGAGAAACTGTGAGATTGGCGCGCGGGGCCCCTGCGTCCTTATCGCGCATCCTTGCGATGTGGATTGACAGTGCAGCTGCCCGCTGTTTTCTCTTCGCCCCCCTCCATCTCGCCCTTCCCTCTTTTTCTCCTCCTCCTCTTCCTGCTCCTAGCCATTTCAGCCCAGATGCGATGCGAGCTGGCTGATCTTTTGCGCTCCATAGTAGGCTCGTCCTTCCTCGGTGCGCGCGCGCCGCAGGTAGGTTGGCGGCTGGCCGCCGCGATGCAGTTTTCCTGTCGCCGCTGGGACATGCAACCCGTTGGCTGCGAATTCCTGGGGCCGCGTTCAAGATGTCGCTGCTGCTGCTGCCCCGAACTTCGACGCGCTGGCCTTGGCGGGCGCGAAACAAAGGACTACCCGCGGCGCGACCGCTCGGCGGAGGCGCATGGGGGAAAGGGCCCCCCATGAGGCGGGGTGGGAAGCGTCGCCGCTTACGAGCTCTTCTTGCGGATGTGCTGTGCTGCGGGGCCGACGTGTTCGGCCCGAGCACGTCGCGCGATGTGAGGCCGCCCCCGCTCCGCTCCAGGGGCGTGGCCTCCGCTGCCGCGCGCGACCTGGCATATTCGACCTGTCTGTCATTGCGTGCTACTTTCCTCATCGGCCGCGGACGTCGGCGGCGCGAGGCAGCTGCGAGTTCGCTGCGAGGCTGCCCATGGCGTGGCTGGCCGAGCTGTTGGCGAAGGTGCCGCATCGGGGCGCCCCCATTGTCTGCGCCGGCCTCAACGCCGGCGTCGGCGTGGAGTGCGTCGAGGGCCGATGGGCGTTTGACGGCCGCGACGTCGCCCCCGAGTCCTCGGCCACGCGAGGCAACCTGGCGGGGCCGCTCTTGCGAGCTGCGGGGCACTCGCGACGTGCCGATCGCGAATATGCCTGTCGGCTTGGCCCACCTGTGCTTTGGCAGCCTGGGCGCGAGCAGCTATGTCGACATGATTGCTCTGCCTGGGGCGCTCGTTCGGGCCGCGCGGGGCGCTGGGCCCCCCCGCCGCGTCAGTCGGAAGCCCCAGCTCACCCGAACAACGGCCATTCGAGATCATTTGTTCGTTCACGCTGTACTTCCGTTTGCACTCGAACCTGCGCGTCATTCCACCGCTCGTGAGCAGCGGGTGCGCTGGGGCATCGACAGGCCCATGAGATGCCTCCGTGGTGGGCTCGGCCGCTCCGACTATGTGAACGAGGTGGAGGAGCGTCTTCGCTGTCTTCGCGCCGACGAAGGGCGCGTTGCCGAGCTGCTACGGAGGATCGCTGCAGATGGTGTCTTCGACAATTTCAACAATCTTCACCGAGGCGTGGGCAAAGCGCACTTCAGCGATGGAGCTGGGCGCGCGTGCGCACAGATGGCTGATGAACGACTTCGGCCATTCGCGCTTCGTCGGGATCTGCGTCTCCTTCTGGCCGAACTTCCGACGGCGGAACGCGGGGCGGAGGTGGCGGAGGCGCTCGAGGAGGCCGCCAAGGCGAATCGGGCCTACCTTGCTGCAGAGGGTCGACGCCGACGCGCTGCTCTTGTGGACGGGGCGTGCGAGCTGCGGCGCCAGAGGCGATTCGCCGAGCCCCCTCAGGCGGGTGGCGGGCTCGCGCTTCGGGCCCGGGAAGCGAGACTACCTGTCGGTGCGCGGGGTCGCCGACTCTGCCGAACAGCTGATTGCAGTTCGCGAAGACAGGCCCCGAGGGCGGCATGGCTGCCGCCGAGATTGATGACTGAAAGGCATGGCGCAGTGAGTGTCTCTCTTTCAGACCGCCGCTGCCGCCGCCAGATTCTGCGCGTGGGATCGCCGCGGCAGCTGACTATTCTTTATTTCCCTACCTGGGCTCTGCCTAGAAGGGTTCTTACTCGGTTTGCTTAAAGGGCCGGGCAGTGGGGCTCGCCCCAGGCGGTTCCCCCAGGATCCGCCCCGCAGTTCCCTCAGTTGCGCCCCCTGGGTTCACCCAGCTTAGCTTAGCTAAGCCTAGCTTAGCTTAATTTAGGTTAGCTTAGATTAGTTTAGCTTGGCTTAGCTTAGCTCAGCTTATCTTAGCTTGTCTCATCTTAGCTTAGCTTAACTTAACTTAGCTTTGCCTAACCTAGCCTAGCCTAGCCTAGCTTAGCTTAGTTTAGCTTAGCTTAGCTTATCTCATCATAGCTTAGCTTAGCTTAGCCTACCTTCGCCTAGTTTGGGTTAGCTTAACTTAGCTTAGTTTAGCTTAGCCTAACCTAGCCTAGCTTCGCTTAGCTTACATTAGCTTAGTTTAGCTGAGCTTAGCTTAGCCCAGCATATCTTAGCTTACCTTAGCTTAGCGCAGCGCAGCATTGCGCAGCGCAGCATTAGCACAGCATATCATAGCATAGCATAACCAAGCATCGCATAGCATAGCATAGCATATCATAGCATCCCATAGCTTAGCATATCATAGCATAGCATATCATAGCAGCGTATATGTAGCTGTCGGTGTAGCTGTATATGTTGCTTTCCTAAATGCTCCAACTCCTAGGTAGGGTCGCACTGGAATAGTTTTCACAAAGGACTCAGGTCGGCGAGTAAGCGACGAGCTGTCCCTAAGAGGGCTGTGCCACTCGAGCTGCGGTGGTTGGTGTGCCACCCGAGTCGAGGGGTCTCTAGGCGAGGTGCGGGGCTCGGCACCTCCACAGCGCGCATCGAGGCCCCTCTTTTCAATGAAGCTTTGTTCGACAGCTTTGTGCTCGCCCGACGCTCCTCCTACCTCCCCGTTCGCTGGCGCCGCGGCAGCGGTTCGCCGATCCCGCGCAAGGGGGGCGAGACCAGCTGGATCCATCTGCTCGACCCCGTGGGAAAGATGCGGATGGGCGGGGCGATGGCTCAGCGGGGCGGGGGGGCGGTGAGCGACCAGGGCCATGGCTTCGTGGCGCGCAGGCGCCGCGAAGGGGCGCTTCTAGTCCAGAACATCAGCGGATTTGTGTGCCGGAATGCGGGGGGGGGGGGGGGGGGGGGCAGCGTTTGGCCAATTGTCGCGACTTGGCCAATGCTTTTGGGTCGAGTGCGTGGCGCGGAATGCAGGATGCCGCTAGCATAATGCCCCCCCCCCATCGGCTGTCGCATTTGGGAAGCAGAGGCATCGGTTTGCTCGTGCGACGTGTGGGGGGGGGGGGGGGGGGCGGGGGATCGGGGCGTCATTCTGCGTCCCAGCTGTGGCGGCCTGATGGGCGACCCCTGTGCCGTTCGGCCTTCTGATGGCTGCTTCTCCCCTGCGGTCGAGGCCTGGCAGCGCAGGCGGGCCCAGTGGGATCCCCGGCATGATCCCCTAAGATCGCGATGCCTTTTACCGCGGGACCTGTCACTCACCAAGTTTGCTGACGACCTAACAAACAATTTCGTAGGATCACGCTTTCATTCGTTAGAGGGTCTGGTCGGCCACGGTGTTAGGTCTAACGCCGATCTAGATTGCGAGCTAGAGCAGCGCGGGCATCGGCAAAACCTAGATAAGCAGGACACCCTTGTAGGTATATTCGGCCGAGGTGCGGGGCGGGCTCTCGAAGCGCTCCGCGCTGGCGAGCCTGCGTGCCCAGGAAAGGCGTCTCAGGTTGTGGTCAGTCTTGGGGGTCGCCATAATTCGAGTCTGGCCCGATTCAGCCCCGAACGCCGAGCGCGAGTAAAGGCCATGCGTGTAGGATGGCACTCTCTAGGCAGTTCCCGGTCTCTTTCTGGTGTACCCTATCGTGTGCGCAGGTGCATGCTTCTCAGCAAAATCTATGACGCGGCCCTGTCAGGGCATTGGGCGTTCCTGCCTGCACCAGCCGAGTATGCTAGACCCACTGCTGCAGTAACGCAATATGCCCGAAACGCGGTGAGGGGAGAAGCCTGTGTCTTTCCTGAATAATCCCACCCAGTCTCTCTTAGTAATTAAGCAGTATTAACATATTGGCACGCTCTGCCGATTCAGCTTGAAGCTCGGATTCGTCGCACCAGGTGCCTCGAAGAGCTCTTGGGGCACCCCAACTCCCACAAAGAAGTTCCGGCTGCCCTCTTTGGCTGCCTGCCCCATGCCCCCGCCTTCCCCCCCGCGGGTAGACTCGATGCGCTAGCGAACCCGCGGGCCAAACGAGCTTGGGAGGATCTCGAGGCGATAGATGAGGGGGCTGCGCTGCTGGCTTCTACTGGGGGCCAATGCCAGCTCCTCCTATCAGACCCAGAGATGATCGAGGATTTCTTGGCGATCGATGTGCGACATTTACGGAGCCAGTTGCTTTGGGAACGGGTCCCCCCTCCTGGGTGGGACGCCCCCGCTGCCGCTCATGACCCTCCCCGCGTCTTTGCCCGGGGCGGTTCGCATAGGTGCTGCTTTTCTACTGCTGACGGGGCGGTGCGCGGGGCATTGTTGCCGGATGAGCGGGGAGTTCACGCTCGCATCGTCGCTCGACGTGGGCATCGTGAACTGGGGTATGTTCTCTCAGTGGCGAACGAGTGTTGCTGGTGTCGTACTGCGTTCTCGAGTCGTGCGACGTGCCAGAGACATCTCGAGCTTTCGCTCGCGAGGGGATTATGCAAAATTCCTGCTGTTCGTCATCTTCGCTCTGTTGTGCCTCCTGCTCTGCTTGCTTGTTCTCTGCGTGATTTTGCCGGCGGCCATTTTGCTAAGCTACAGCTGCATCTGCGCGCGCGCCTCCCTGGACCTCTCAGAGCGATCCGCTCGAGACCTGGGCGCGGCCATGGGCCCCCCCCCCCCGGCTGGGCGATCAGCGCCTCGGCGGCCGTGGGCGGCGGCCAAGGGGGCAAGAAGCGGAAGCTGGCCGAGCAGGCGAAATCCAAAGGTGGACATTTGCTAAAGAAGCTCGCCATCGCGCTCGCAAAGCTGAGCTTGTCCAATGCGGCAGAGCTTCGAGGCGCATGTGGAGTGGTGTTCTTCGCCTACCTGGTCGCGGCCGAGCAGGTCGCGGCGGCGGCGCCGAAGCAGGCGGAGGTGCTCTACCACCAGGAGATCCAGAAGAGGAAGGGGGCGGGCGCCGAGACGGAGGCGCCGGGGCCGCCGTTCGCCCACGTTTGGGCGGCCCTCATCGAGGCTGCGGACACGGGCCCGCAGGCGGGCATCGGCGCGAAGCAGACCCTGGAGAAGTACTGGGGCGAGGTTGTGCTGACGGCGCAGGTGATCGAGCTGGCCGACCAGGCGCGGCGCTGTCGTGTACGCGCGACACGCAAGCAGGAGGCGAAGGGGGAGAAACTGCGCCTGACTCTCGGCGTGGACCATGTTATGGCGAGCTGGAGTCGGCGCTGATCTCGTACTTCAGCAAAGTGGGGCAGAGGAAGCACGGGCCAGCGCCCCGTGGCGCTCTGGAGAGGGACGCGTCGAATATGTTGGAGCAGCTCACGGCGCGAGTGCAGTTCTGATGTTAAGGGCCAGTCGAACGGGGACTGGTCTGAGTGGCCCGATCACAGCGTCGATTGCCAGTCGAGCGGGGGCTGGACTGAGAGTTGCTGCTCGAGCGCCTGTGAGCGCCAGGCCCGCGGGAGGCGAAGGCCCCCGATCTCCTCTTGCTCCAGCGGTGGCCAGTGCGCCCAGAGAGAGGCGCATAGTCGTGCCAGCTGTTTTCAAGACTTCAGCCCGCTTCAGGGCCCTCGTTGAGCGCGGAAAGCTCTTCCCCTTTCTTCCCTCGTCCTCGAGGTCTGCGACTTCTGATGTTTGCCCTCCCCCTGACCCCGATCCTCAGGACAGGAGCCGTGAGGATCCGTTTTGTGCCCGGGCTCCGGAAGCGACATACAAAAATGCCCCAGGTCGAATGCCAGCGGGGTTTAACTGCGAGAGGATGGCCCCCCCCCCCCCCACACCCACTGGCATTTTCCAGTTTCAGGGTGGGTCGAGGCCCGAGTGAGTTCCGCATGCAACGCCAACCGCTGTGGGAAGCTGCATCATTGATGCCATTCATGTGCTAGCTTCCCCCTAATTTTTTACGTGTAAAAGGCGCATGTGGTGGTACCCCAGAGTTGCCTTGCCTTGCTTCCTTCTCCTCCTCCCCTCTCGCCCCCCTCGTAGCAGGGCGTCGTGGTCAGTCGTGTTTCCGCCGCCCATTGCCCCGCGAAAGCGGCCAGGACCGGCAATGCCAGTTCGCCATTAGTCCTGCCTGTGTCAGGGGCCGCGGTTCGCAGGTCCGGGGTTGTATGGTTGCAGGCAAGCTAATATCGAAACGATTGACATGCCCAGCGCTGTTGTGATCATTCATCTCCACATCAGTTCGTTCGGGCGCAGCGAAAGACAATGCGCCAGCTGATAACCTTTGGTGTTCGGATCGGAAGAATATTTGCCGCCAGGCGTTCCAGACCTTCTCGCCTACATTTCTGGCTAGAGGTTTAAGCGATAGAGGTTGGCATTCGGCTGCGCCCAGTACCCACTCGCATGCGCGAGTGTTGTTTCAATGCCGCTATCGCGCGAATTACCGTCGCGAAGGGAACATGATGTTGGTGGTTGTCTTGGTGGTGGGTTGTGGTGGTGGTGGTGGTGATGATGATTACCCATGTGATGGTGCTGCTGACGGTTGCAGTGGCGATATTGATGATGAGGTGGGAGATGTTGAGGATTGTGATACACATATCGGTGATGCTGATTATCAAGATTATATGGTGCTGATGATGCTGGTGATGATGATGATACGTATGATGGTGATGGTGATGGCGATTGTGATGATGGTGGCGTAGCAGATGATGGTACTGATGATGAATGCGCTGATGGTGGTGAAGATGTTGATGATGATGAGGACGTTGATGGTGATCATCAGGGTGTGGTTCTTGTTGCTGCTGGTTGTACTGTTGCGGCTGTTGTTGCTGTTGTTGTTGTCCGTGGTGGTGGTGGTAGTAGTGATGGTGATGGTCATTGCGATGATGGTGTTGTCGACGAGGGCGGTGGCGATCATGATGGGGGAAGGAGCAAAGTGGGAGGGGGATGCAGGGACGACGGAGGGGGAAAGGAGGTGATGGGGGCAAGGGGTCGAGGGTAGGGGGGGGGGGGGAGGAAGGAGAGCATGGTGCGGGTTGGGGCACAGGTGCGGCGGCGCTGTCGGTTGTGGCGCGGCACTGGCGTTGATGTGGTGGCTGTGGTGTTGACGGTGGTGGCGGGGAACAGGGGAGGCGAGGGATGTGGTGGACGAGGAGGGGGCGGGGCCAGGGGAGGCGAGGGATGATTTGGAGGAGGGCCAGGGGGAAGAGAATGAAGCGGATGAGGATGAGGATGAGGATTAGGATGATGATGATGCTGATGATGATGCTGTTGATGCTGATGCTGATGCTGATGCTGATGATGATGATGATGCTGATGATGATGATGATGCTGATGCTGATGATGATGATGATGATGATGATGATGGTGATGGTGATGATGATGATGATGACGATGATGATGATGATGATGATGATGATGATGATGATGATGCTGATGCTGATGATGATGATGCTGATTATGATGATGATGATGATGATGATGATGGTGATCATGATGATGGTGATGATGATGCTGATTAGGATGATGATGATGATGATGATGATGAGGATGACGACGATCATGATGATTCTGATGATGATGATGATTATGATGATGATGATGATGATGATGATGATGATGCTGATGATGATGATGATGATGATGATGATGATGATGATGATGATGATGCTGATGCTGATGATGATGCTGATGATGATGATGATGATGATGATGATTGATGATGATGATGCTGATGATGATGATGATGATGATGATGATGATGATGATGATGATGATGATGATGATGATGATGATGATGATGATGATGATGATGATGATGATGATGATGATGATGATGATGATGATGATGATGATGATGATGATGATGATGATGATGATGAGGAGGAGGAGGAGGAGGAGGAGGAGGAGGAGGAGGAGGAGGAGGATCAGAACGAGGAGGAGGAGGAGGAGGAGGAGGAGGAGGAGGAGGAGGAGGAGGAGGAGGAGGAGGAGGAGGAGGAGAGGGGACCAGGGGAGGGGAGAGAGGAGGGGAAGGTCGTGGATGTGGGAGGAAGAGGAGCCTCAGCAGAACGGGGGGGGGGACTGGGGGAGAGCAGATGCCTGACGAGGATAAAGAACGTGCAGCCGCTGCAGTTGCTGCTGCTGAAGCTGAGGAGGAGGAGGAAAAGGAGGAGGAAGGGGAGGAGGCGGAGGAAAAGGAGGAATACGGGAGGAGGACGAGCAGAGTGGAGTGGACGCCATGACGAGGTCATATCAAAGCAAGCCTCTCCTCTGATGACCACGAGCGCCACGCCGTTGAGGCTGAGCGCCACGACGATGACCTCAGGAACATTCCACTGCGAGGCAAGTTGACTGTTTACCATGTTGCGCGACCACGCCACGGAATGCGATCGAGATCGCGCCTGTGACGTCACGACAACGCTCATGTTCCTCCTGCGGAGTGGCTTGATAGCAGAGTGATGGACAACGCATCCATAGCATCTGCATGTCAGACCACCAACTGCATAACACATTCGACCACTGCCGCTGTTATAATGCAGGCAGGCTGGGGCAAGCAACATGCTAGCCGCTAGCCCAATACCCCCACGATCTCGAATGGCGAGGACGCGGAGGAGGACGAGAACGAGGAGGAGGAGGACGAGGAGGAGGAGGTGCTGGGTAAAGACGAGGAGGACGAGGAAGGGGCGGAGGCGGAGGATGAGGAAAATGAGGAGGAGGACCAGTGTGAACCGAAGAGGCCTCAACGATGTTGGAGTACACCCTCCCTCCAAGTTCCTTTTCATACTCCACTACATCGGTTCATGATTACTGGGGGGACTGCCTCGTTGGAAGACAATTGGTCGAAGACCCTGACGCATGCCAACACATTGTTCTCGGGATTCCTACGCCACGGATCAACCTGCCTATTGCGTCGTGACGGTCCGGAACCGTGCCAGGACGTAGGTATTGGGACGTGGACACCGCGAATCAACATAACTTTTGCATCCTCATAAGCCTGAATCCTTCCAAACGGCCAATTCTGGCACGCTGATCACGGGAATCGATAGAACTCTTGAAAATTGTTAAGACGAATGCGCGCGGCGCTAATGCGAAAGTCACAGTTTGAAAACCAGCCGCCATCAATCCGTGAAGCTCTTGTAATGTGTAAGACGAGTGTGCGTGGCGCTAAGGCGAGAACCACAGTTTGAAAACGACTCGCCCTCAATACGTGAAACTTGTGCAAGTTTTGAAGACGAGTGTGTGCGGCGCTAAGGTGAGAGCCACAGTTTGAAAAGGACTCGCCCTCAATCCGTGAAACTCTTTACACTGTTTTAAGACGAATGTGCTCAGCGCCAAGGCGGGAGCCAGATTTTGAAAACCACCCGCCCTCCATGTGTGAAACGGTGGTCAATTTTGATGCTTCGGAGTCATACGTGGCGAGGAAGTCTCAGGCACAACGCCCAGCCTGCCCTAAAAACTAGCCTCGGGGTGCGGCAGGGAGATGTTAAGTGTAAGGAGAAGACATAGAGGCGGAGGAGGAGGAGGAGGACTACGACGATAGGTGGAGGCGGAGGAGGAGGAGGAGAAGGAGGAACACGGGAGGGGGACGAGTGGACTGGAGTGGACGCCATGACGATGTCATATCAGAGCAAGCCTCTCCGATGAACGCCACGGACACCACGACGTCGAGGCTGAGCGCCACGACGAAGATCTCAGGAACATTCCGCTGAGAGACAAACCGGCTGTTCATCATATTACGCGGCCCACGCTAACGAATGTGATCGAGATCGCGCCTGTGAAGCCCACGGTAACGCTCATGTTCCTCCAGTCGAGACGGCCCGACAGCAGAGTGAGAGACAACACATGTATAGCATCTACATGCCAGACCGCTAACTGCACAGCAAAACAGACTACTGCCGCTGTTATGATGCAGTTCTGCAGGGGCAGGCAATATGCTTGCCCGAGAACTCCACGATCTCGAACGGCGAGGACGAGGACGAGGAGGAAGAGGAAGATGAGGAAGAGGAGGAGGACGAGGAGGAGGAGAGGCAGGGGCAGAAATAGGGTAATGGTGGAGGAGGGAGGGGGTCGCAGCGTGAGAGGGACAGGGTTGCAGGGGGTAGAGGGATCTTAGATTTGTTCTGGCTCGGAGTGCTCGTGCCGTCCCTGCGGGGGCCGCGTGGCAGATGGCCCAGACCCTTCGGGGTAGTAGTCTCGGCCTTGAATTGTCATTACACCCGCCCGCTGTTGGCGGAGCTCTCCTCGACCCTCCTTCTCGGGCGTTTCGGAATGGCGGGGCGATACATTGCAGATGAGGAAAAGGTACTGATACAGCAGGCCCTCGTCGCCACCGCGGGATTCGCCTCGAAATTCTTGCCGGAACGCACCCCGGAATAGGTGGAGTAACGATATCGGTGCCTCATTGTTTCCCCTAAATGGAGCGGGGGTCGAGGGTTGCAGGGAAGGCGCCCTAAAAGGCCCCCCTGAGGCCCCGCATGTGCACGAATGTGCACCTCTCTTCCGCCCCCCTCCCCTCGTCTTGTTGCCCCCCCCACTGGGCAACGCCCGACTTGCCTGCCGCGGTGTAAGCCGTGGGCAGCATTCGGGTCAGTTACACTCTCCACGAGCGCTTCCTTTTCGGATCTGGCGGTTATGGCGCATTTTCCTGCCGCGCGTCAAAGTCGTGGGTTCATGCTAGTTACACTTTCTAAGAGCGCTTCTTCTCAGGTTTATTTTTACAACATCATGATGCTTGTCCGACGTTCGACGACATTCCCCCTCCAGGACGCGGGCGAGGCGGAGCCGAGGAGGACCGTTACCCTTAAGTGGAGCCTCGCCTGGAAGGGCGGAATTGTTTGCTGCATTCTGGGGTCTTAGGCCATCCGGCATTTGGGACCCCAGATGTATTGTGAACGCCGTGCGGCGAGTGCCGCCGACCCAGAAGGACGACGACGACGACCACGACGCCGACCACGACAACAACGACAACGGCGAGCTCATGCCCCTGACACAACCCGGAACATAGGGCGCGCGGTGGAGGGAGGAGGAGGAGGCGGAGGAGGAGCAAGAGAAAGAGAAAGAGAATTGTAACGAGAAAGGGAACGATAACAATACAGAGACAGAACATGATAAAGAAAGCTATTCAGAAACGGAGAAAGAAAAAGAGACAGATAACGAGTAAGGGGAGGAGGAGTCAGAGCAGGAGGGAGAAGAGGAGTAGGAGGAACATGATGATGGTGATGATGATGATGGTGATGATGATGGTGGTGGTGATGATGATGATGCTGGTGGTGCTGATGATGGTGATTATGCTAATGCAGATGCACATGATGATGCTGTTGATGATGATACTGATGATACTGCTGCTGATGACGATGACGATACTTATGATGACGACGATCATGAGGATGATGATAATGCTGATGATGCTGATGATGATGATGGTGATGGTGATGGTGATGATGATGATGAGGATGATGATGATGATGATGATGATGATGATGATGATGATGATGATGATGATGCTGATGCTGATGATGATGATGATGATGATGATGATGATGATGGTGATGATGATGATGATGATGATGACGATGCTACTGCTGCTGATGATGATTATGCTAATGATGCTGATGATGACGATGATGGTGATGATGCTGATGCTGCTGATGATTGTACAGATGATGCTGATGAGCATGATGATGTTGTTGCTGCTGCTGCTGATGATGATGATGATGATGATGATGATGATGATGGTGATGGTGATGGTGATGGGGAGGAGAATGAGGAGGAGGACGAGGAGGAGAAAGAGTAGGAATATACATATGGCTAGGAGAAAGAGGAAACAGAGGAGGAGGAGGCGGCGGAGGAGGAGGAGAAATACGATTAAGAATGCGAACAAGCGTATTACTACTAGAACACTACTAATATTGATAATGGGAGTAATATTGATAGCAATCAAACTAGGACTACTACTAGTAATAATTAAAGGAATAGTAATACTACAGAGGAAACGAAGAGGTGGAGGACGAGGAGGAGGAGGAGGAGGAGGAAAAGGAAGGGGAGGAGTAGATAATGATGATGATGATGATGATGATGATGATGATGATGATGATGATGATGATGATGATGATGATGATGATGATGATGATGATGATGCTGATGATGATGATGTTGATGATGCTGCTGATGATGATGATGATGATGATGAAGATGATGATGAGGATGAGGATGATGATGATGATGATGATGATGATGATGATGATGATGATGATGATGATGATGATGATGATGATGATGATGATGATGATGATGATGATGATGATGATGATGATGATGATGATGATGATGATGATGATGATGATGATGATGATGAGGAGGAGGAGGAGGAGGAGGAGGAGGAGGAGGAGGAGGAGGAGGAGGAGGAGGACTGCCAAGTACGCAATAGGCTTCAGGGCGCCTCAACCCTTTAAGGATGAGGCGACCCACAGAGTTCGGTGATCCACGACCGCTTGGAAATCTCATCCTTAAAGTCCTGAGTTTGTGTGGTGCGATAGGTACTCGCATGGGAAAAGGCCCGGGTCGTCTGCGAACGTGCCCCTCACAATGCGGAACGTGCGTGCTCCACGCTCTGATTGATGAGCCTTTTGGTGTGGTCAGCACGCCGAGTTGTCGGGTGGACAATTACGTGCCCGCACGCGTTCCTCAAAAGTAAGCAGGACCGCCGGCATTGCCGCCGGGCTGTGTCCTGGAGGTGAATACCTCTGGATTCGCGCGTGGGATGGCAGCAGGACCGCCGGCATTTGCGCCTGGCTATGTCCTGGAGGTCAGTGCCTTTGGTGTGCGTGTGTTGAGTGGGAGCAGGTCCGCCGGCCTCGCCGCCGGGCTGTGTCCTGGAGGGCGATGCCTCTTTGGTGTACGAGTGTGGACTGGAGGCACGACCGCCGGCATGGTCGCCGGGCTGTGTCCTGGAGGTCAGCATCTCTGATGTGCTAGTGGGATGGCAGCAGGACCGCCGGGATTTGCGCCGGGCTATGTCCCGGAGGTCAGTGCCTCCGGTGTGCGAGTGTTCAGTGGAAGCAGGACCGCCGGCCTCGCCGCCGGGCTGTGTCCTGGATGACGGTGCCTATATGGTGTACAGGTGTGGAGTGAAGGCAGAAGTGCTGGCATTGCCGCCGGGCCGTGTCCTGGAGGTCATCACCTCTGATGTGCGAGTGGGGGTGCGAAGGCCGAGCCGAATGGTCGTGCCTACTGTTTAAGTACAGTAGGTTCATGCGGCGACGGCGCGCAGGCGAGGCTAGCGAAGGCGCTCAAGTATAATTTCTGCATGATCGAACGCCGCAGAAACACTAAAGTGCACGGTGACGCCACAGGACCCGACGGAATTCATTCTTCAACGATCGGGGCCGCAATCGACGAAGTGTCAAAAACCTCTGGGCGTGCCGACGCCGCACGAACCTGCCGTAATGAAGCCTCACTTCGCGATCGGTCCTATCCTACGGACGGACCGAGGTACAAGGATGGAGGTCAGTCCAGGAGTGTACCCAACTGTTTTTCGTGCCCGTTGAATGTTCTTGTGTATACTGCGGGAGTGTGCTCTCGGATGTTCTTCCGTTTGGCCGGCGGAGGGTTACGTATTCTTGAAGGATGTTCTTCTGTCCTAGGTCTGGCCGTATCTTCCTTCCTCCCTCCTTCTTGGGCTCACAGTTCTTGCCCATAGTTTGTGCAGCGTATGCGCCCGCTGTGCTCGCCCTGAGCCCTGGTCCTTGCGGGTTTTTTTTAAGGCTGGAGGGGGGCTCCAGTGCGTTCGCTCTCTTTGCAGCTCGCGGGTGCTGCTTCTGGAGCTTTCGCCTCATATATCGGTCCGCTCGTCCGCAGATGCGGCGAGTTGGTGGGGGCCTGCGTGCGTGTGTTGGCGTGGTTTTGCGAGGCCACATGCGAAGCCTACCCCACCACCCCACGGTTTCTGTCTGTGTGTGTGTTGGGAGGTGGGGTTCACACTTCGTTCGGGACATCCCGAATGAAAGGACCCCCCCCTCAGGAATTGTCGGGTGGTGGGGCAGGGTGCGCCTGTGGCCTCCTGTGGCTCAGTCCAGAATCCTCCTCCGCCACGGGCGTGCGCCGGTCGGCCCCCCCCCCCCCCTGGCCGACGGCGAGGGCGCGCGGGCCGGACCAGGCCCGCCCCTGCCTGGTGCTCGCTCGCGCCTCCTCCCGCCGCGGCCAGGCCACCAGAAAGGAGGCGGGCGCGCGGCACCGGGGCGGAGGTGTGCAGAGGAGGGGGATAAAGGATCGGAGGGGGAGGGAGGGAGGGAGGGCGGCGGGAGGAAGGGAGCACGATGGCCATGGCCGAGATGTCGCGGGATCTTGTCGACGTCATGGTCCGCGCTGGCCGTTGCCAGTTCGCGAGGATGGTCCACCTTCTGACGACGACCAGGATGGACGATGACCCAGACCGATACCGACGTTTCCGCGCTTAGTCTTGGTCATGGTCCTCGTTTTCTTTCCTTGAAGGGTCGGGAGGGGAACGAGGGAATGGGGGGAAGGACAATCAGGAGGAGGAGGAGGAGGAGGAGGAGGAGGAGGAGGAGGAGGAGGACGAGGAGGAGCAGGAGCAGGAGGGAGGAGGAGGAGGAGGAGGAGGAGGAGGAGGAGGAGGAGGAGGCGGAGGAGGAGGAGTCAGGTTTGCCAGGTCGGACGAGTCAGTTGGCCCCGCCAGTTTCCACCCCTTTTCCCCGCATCATAAGAATCCATAGTTGCACAGCGTGGTCTTGGGAACGGAGCTCGTTCCCACCCAGCGAACGGAAGGCGCTTGTGCGCAGTCCTGCGTCTGACTGCTTGGCGAAGTGGAGCAAACAGGCGGGGGGCGCACGGGCCAGAGCATAACTTTAGAACATCCCTGCGCCACGCTGCGGCGAGATCATGAGAGGAAGGCCGAGGATCGAGAATCGGGGAGGGAGGGAGGAGCGCGGCGGGAGGGAGGGAGGACAGGAGGAGGATCGAGGATCGGGGAGGGAGGAATGAGGGCGGCGGGAGGGATTGATGAAGGGAGTAGGATCGAGGATCGGGGAGGGAGGAAGGAGGGCGGCGGGAGGGATGGAGGAAGGGGATAAGGGAGTAGGATCGAGGATCGGGGAGGGAATGAGGAGGGCGGCGGGAGGAAGGGAGGAGGATCGAGAATCGCGGAGGGTGGCCGGAGGAAGAGGCCGCTGGCCTGGACGCGGCCCGCTTCCTCGCAGCCCCCCGACGGAGCTGTGGAGGGGCGGGCTAAGATGGCGGGCTGCGGCTCCGGCTGCTGCCGCGTCGTGGACTTCGGTTGGCCGTTGGACGAGGACGCGCAATGAGGGCGAGGATCAGAGGAGTAAAGGTACTCCTGCCGCTACCTTTGCCTCGTTTTCTCCTTGTCGGGCCTCCTGGGAGGCCCTCGTCGCCACTGCTGGATTCGCCTCGAAACTCTGGTCAGAACGCACCCTGGGAGAGGTCTGGGAAATAACGGTATCCGTACCTGTTGGATTCCCCAGAGAAGAAGGAGGACGATGAGGATGATAATGAGGATGAGGATGAGGATGATGATGATGATGATGCTGCTGATGATGATGATGATGATGATGATGATGGTGGTGGTGGTGGTGATGATGATGATGATGTTGCTGCTGCTGATGACTATGATAGGATGATGATGCTAATGCTGATGCTGATGCTGATGCCGATGCTGATGCTGTTGATGATGATGATGATGATGGTGATGATGATGGTGTCGGTGATGCTGGTGATTGTGATGGTGATGATGATGATGATGCTGATGATGATGCTGATGATGATGGTGATGCTGATGGGGATGAGGATGGTGATGATGATGATGGTGATGATGACGATGACGATGATGCGGATGACGATGATGCTGATGCTGCTGATGATGATGATGCTGATGAGCATGATGATGCTGCTGCTGATGATGATGATGATGATGCTGATGCTGATGATGATGATGATGATGATGATGATGATGATGATGATGATGATGATGATGATGATGATGCTGATGCTGATGCTGATGCTGATGCTGGTGTTGCTGCTGCTGCTGCTGAGGAGGAGGAGGAGGAGGAGGAGGAGGAGGAGGAGGACCAGACTATTTTCGCGTTTGGAGGCCCTGTGAGGGGTGTTTGTGGTGTTCTCTTGCCCCGACTTATGTTTCGGTCTCAGGAAGACCATCGCAAACCCACGAAGCGCAAACGAGTGTGCAATCCGCCCACCCGTCCCCGGTCCCCTCCGCATGAAACCCGATGCGGGAAAGACATC
>CAUYUJ010014333.1:362383-364883 GCA_963575745.1 Prorocentrum cordatum | reverse complement strand
AGTTTCAGGACCGTAGATGGTGAGGACGCCTCGGGCGAGACGCCCAGCCTGCCTTACAGACGCGTCTCTGTGTGGGACAGGGGGGAGTTGACCATAAGCAGGAGGCGTGGACACGGGGGAGGAGAACGAGGAGGCATAGGAGGAGAAGGGGCAGGAGAACGAGAAGGATAAGGAGGAGGAGGCGGAGGAGGAGGAGCAATATGAGGTGGATGATGCGGATGCGTGGGGGTATGAGGAGGGGGACGAGGACGAGGGGGAGGAGGAGGAGGAAGGAGGAGGAGGAGGAGGAGGAGGAAGAGGAAGAGGAGGAGGAGGAGGAGGAAAAGGAGGAGGAGGACGAGGACGATGAGAAGGAGGAGGAGGAGGAGGAGGAGGAGGAAAGGAGGGGGAAAACGGGAAGAGGAGGAGGAGGAGGAGGAGGAGGCGGAGGCGGAGGCGGAGGCGCAGACGGAGGCGGAGGCAGAGGCGGAGGAGGAGGAGGAGGACGAGGAGGAGGAGAACGAGGAGGAGGAGGAGGAGGAGAAGGATGAGGAGAGGAGGAGGATGAGGGATGAGAAGGCCGTCCCTGCCCTTCCCCCCCTCCTCCACTTCCTTCACCTCCTCTCTCATTCCTCCTTCCCTCCTTCTCCTGCGCCTCCCTCCTCCCTCCTCCCTCCTCCCTTCTCCCTCCTCCCTCCTCCTCCTCCTGCTCCGCCCCCGCCCGTCGCTGGCGAGGACACTCCCAACTGGCCCACAGTCTGCGCGGTGCGACGCAGGGTGCTGAGGCCCCCCCCGTGCTGCCGCCCCCTGCCGCGATCCGGGAGGAGGGGGAGGCGACGGGGGAGGGAGAGGGGGTGGGAGAGGTGGAGGAGGGGGGCGGCGGAGGGGGAGGGGGAGGGAGAGAAGGGAGGTTGGGGAGGGGGAGGGGGCCGGGGGAGGGGGAGGGGGGAGGCGGTGGAGGGGGAGGTGGCGGTGGGAGGGGGAGGGGGAGTAGGGAGGCGGGGGAGGGATGCCCGCCACTTGCCGTGCCAGCTGACCCACTCTCCTCCTCGCCTCCCCCTCCCCCTCCTCTGCTGCTGTCCTCCCGTGTCGTCCTTTTCCTCGTTCTCCTTCTCTTCCTGGGGCAGCCCCCCCTTTCGGTGAGTGGCGCCACTTTACACACCAGCCCTGCGGAGCGCCCACATTCCAGCCGTCAGGAAAAGAATCAGGAGGCCCGACCCTGCCAAAATGGCGTCATGCAAACACTTGACGCGTCGCGTATCCCTGCCACCCCAACCAGACACGATCTGAGGTTTTCTTGAGACTTCTTGGAGGCTATCTTGATCCATGTTCGGCTGGAGGCTGTTAGAGGCGATCCAGAGCCATT
This sequence comes from Prorocentrum cordatum, assembly GCA_963575745.1. Classification (NCBI taxonomy): domain Eukaryota; class Dinophyceae; order Prorocentrales; family Prorocentraceae; genus Prorocentrum; species Prorocentrum cordatum. The sequence goes on along the minus strand of CAUYUJ010014333.1, from coordinate 363,538 downwards.
CTCAGCTATATCGGACCATTTTGAGGCTCTATTGAAGCCTCTTGTAGGTCTGTCGGATGTTATTTTGAGCCATGCTCGACCTCCTGGGACCATCTTGGGTGTAGGAAGAGGAGGAGGTGGAGGAAGATGAAGAGGAGGAGGCGTAGGATGAGGAGGAGGAGGATGCGGAGGAGGAGGAGATGGAGGAGGAGGCGGAGGAGGAGGAGGAGGTGGAGGAAGAGGAGGAGGAGGAGGAGGATGACATCAAGACAAGGAGGAGGAGGACCAGTGTAATTACGCGGAATAGTGAACAACGCTGTCGGAATAAGCCCTCCCTCCAAGCTCCCTCTTCATAGGCCCTTCAAGGGTTCTTTCAACTGACGGAACTGCTTCGTTGGAAGGCAACCATTGCTGAAGACCTTGAAACATGCCAAAACATTGTTCTCGGGATTCCAACGCCACGGATCAACCGGACTGTTGCGTCTTGACGATCCTGAATGGTGTCAGAATGCCATTAGTTGGGCTTCAACACCGCGAACCAACGTAACTGTTGCAGACTCGTGCTCTGGAATCCTTACAGCACGCCGTTTCTGGTACGCTGATCACGAGACACCGTGAAACTCTTGCAACTGTTAAGGATGTGCGCGGTGGTAAGGCGAGAGCCACATTTAGAAAAAGGAACCGCCCTCAATCTGTGAAACTCTTGCAAGTAAAATACGAGTGCGCGCGGCGGTAAGGCGAGAGCCACATTTTAACACTGCTATCAACCCGTGAAACTGTTACACATGTCTGAAGCGAGTGTTTGTAGCGCTAAGGCGAGAGCCACATTTTGAAAACGACTCGCCCTATGGAGGAGGAGAAGATGGAGGAGGAGGAGGAGGAGGGGGAGTATAACGAGGAGGAAGAGGAGGACGAAGGGGAGGAGTTGGAGGAGGATGGTGGGAGGAGGAGGAGGAAGAGGAGGAGGAGGAAGAGGAGAAGGAGGAGCAGAAGGAAGGTGATGATGATGCTGAACATGTTGCTGCTGCTGCTGATGATGATGCTGATGCTGATGATGATGATGATGGTGATGATGATGACGATGCTGATGATGATGATGCTGCTGCTGATGATGATGATGATGATGCTGCTGATGATGATGATGCTGATGATGATGATGATGATGCTGCTGATGAT
>CAUYUJ010014333.1:320000-362283 GCA_963575745.1 Prorocentrum cordatum | reverse complement strand
AGAAGGCAAGAGTCTCTTAACCCACCTACGCCTAGAGGGCAGGCGGGATTCTACGGAAGAGGATGAGGAGGATCAGGAGGAGGAGGAGGAGGAGGAAGAGGCGGAGGCGGAGGCAGAGGCGGCGGAGGCGGAGGTGGAGGTGGAGGCGGAGGCGGAGGCGCAGGCGGAGGCGCAGGCGGAGGCGCGGAGGCGGAATGAGGGAGGCAGGGAGGGAGGGATGGATGAGGAGATGGAGGAGGAGGCGGAGGAGGAGAAGTATATGGATGATACTGATGATGATGATGATGATGATGATGATGATGATGATGATGATGATGATGATGATGATGGTGGTGGTGAGGATGATGATGATGATGATGATGATGATGATGATGATGATGATGATGGTGACGACGATGATGAGGAGGAGGATGACGAGGATGAGGAAGATGATGCTGATGCTATTGATGATCATGATGCTGATGATGACACTGATGATGATGCTGATGATGCTGATGCTGATGGTGGATATGATGCCGATACTGCTGGTGATGATGCTGATGATGACGATGATGCTGACGATAATGCTGACGATGATGACGATGATGCTGATGATGATGATGATGAGTCTGATGATGCTGCTGAAGGTGGCGATGCTGATGACGACGATGACGATGCTGATGATGAGTATGCTGGTGCTACCGCTGCTGATGATGAGGCCGATGATGCTGACGATGATGATGATGATGCAGCTGCTGACGCTGATTATGATGACGCTGAGGATGAAGCTGATCAGATAATGACGATGACGACGATGCTGATGATGCTGACGATGATGATGGCGATGATGCTGCTGCTTGTGATGGCGATGCTGCTGCTGATGACCATGATTATGCTGCTGCTGCTGCTGATGATGATGATGATGAGGATACTGATGATGATGATGATGATGATGATGATGGTGATGATGATGATGATGCTAGCGATGCTGGTGCTGCTGATGCTGACGATGATGATGATGATGATGATGATGTTGATGTTGACGCCGCTGCTGATGAGTATGCTGATGGTGCTAATGTTGATGATGATGTTGACGACGATGATGCTGCTGATGATGATGATGATGCTGTTGCTGATGATGCTGATGATGATGCTGACGACGATGCTGATGATGCTGATGCTGGTGATGATGATGCTGATGCTGATGTGGATGCTGATGCTGATGCTGCTGATGATGATACTGACGATGATTATGCTGGTGCTGTTGCTGATGATGGTGTCGATGATGCTGATGCTGATGATGATGCTGATGATGATGATGATGATGATGATGATGATGCTGATGATGATGATGATGATGATTATTGATGGTGATGGTGGTGTTGATGATGGGTGATGTTGATGATGGTGTCATGCTGATGTCATGATGATGATGACGCTTATGATGATGACGACGATGCTGATGATGATGATGCTGATGATGATGCTGATGATGATGACGATGATGCTGATAATGATAATGATGGCGCTGCTGATGCTGCTGATGATGCTGTTGATGATGATAATGACGATGCTGCTGCTGATGACGCTGATGGAGCTGCTGCTGCTGATGATGCTGATGATGGTGATGATGCTGATGATGATGATGATGATGATGATGATGATGATGATGATGATGATGATGATGATGATGATGATGATGGTGGTGATGATGCTGCTGCTGCTGCTGCTGCTGATGATGATGATGATGATGATGATGATGATGATGAGAATGATGATGAGGATGAGGATGAGGATAATGATGAGGATAATGAGGAGGAGGATGCGGAGGAGGAGGGGGCGGAGGTGGCGAAGGGTGATGATGAGGAGGAGGAGGAGCAGAAGCAGGAGGAGGAGGAGGACGAGGCCGATGAGGAGGAAGAGGCTGAGGAGGAGGAGGAGGAGGAGAAGGAGGAGGAGCAGCTGAATAAGGAGGTGCAGGAATCGCAGGAGGCGGAGGAGGCGAACGAGGAGGAGGAGGAAGAGGAAGAGGAGGAGGAGGAGGAGGAGGAGGAGGAGGAGGAGGAGGAGGAGGAGGAAAAGGACAAGGAGGGGGAGGAGGAGCCGGAGGAGGACGAGGAGGAGAGGAGGAGGAGGAGGAGGAGGAGGAGGTTGAGGAGGAGGAACAGGGACGAAAAGGAGGAGGAGGAGGAGGAGGAGGAGGAGGAATAGGACGAAAGGGAGGAGGAATGCGGAGGAGGAGGAGGAGGAGGAGGAGGAGGAGGGGAGGAGGAGGAGGAGGAGGAGGAGGAGGGGGAGGGGGAGGGGAGGGGAGGAGGAGGCGGGGGAGGAAGAGGAGGAGTAAAAGGAGGCGGAGGAGTCGAACGAGGCGAATCAGGAGGAGAAGGAGGAGGAGGAGGAGGAGGCGCAGAAGGCGCAGGAGGCGCAGGAGGCGGAGGAGGCGATCTTGGAGGAGGAGGTGGAGGAGGAGGCGGAGGAGGAGGAGGAGGAGGAGGAAGAGGAGGAGTAAAAGGAGGACGAGGAGGAGGAATCAGGAGGCGGAGGAGGAGGAACAGGACGAGAAGGAAGAGTCGGAGGAGGAGGGGGAGGAGGAGGCGGAGGAGGAAGAGAAGACGAGGAGGCGCAGGAGGCGGAGGAGGCGGAGGAAGCGGACGAGGAGGAGGAGGAGAGGGGAAGGAGGAGGAGGAGGAGGAGGAGGAGGAGGAGGAGGAGGAGGAGGAGTCCGTAGCCATCTTGGCTCACAGGTAACCGTCATGAAGGGCAATCGACGCCTTAGAACCAGCGATTACCTTTGAGGTATCCGTCGCTGGGCCCAGGCAATTCGGGTGCGCGCCCTTCCCGCATCCTTTTTTGGCCACCTTCGCAGGATCTGTCGTCACCATGCGGGCGCTTGCAACGCAAGCGGGAGATGCTCGGCAATGGTTCTGTGCAGGTGTCTACTCCTCATGGTGCAGCTGTTTGCGTGGATGCTTGGCTTCTGGCGGCATGGGAGGCCGCACCCACGTTCCCCAACAGCCAGAGCCAGGAGATCGTCTCTCTTTCTGATTCTCCTCGCCGTGAAGGTGGAGGCGCTGACGATCCCAAGCGTCGCAAACAGACTGATGCCGCCGACCTGCGCTGCGACTTCGACTCTCTCAAGGGACACGTCGTCAACAGCATGCCCAACATTCTCGAATCAGTGGGCAGGGTCTTCGGGAGCGTCACCTCAGCCATGGCCAACTTGCAGCGCACCGTCAATGGCTCGTACAAGACGCTGCACTCGCAGAAGGAGCTGCGGGTTTCGAACGTCGAGGGTGCCCAGCGCTTGCACGAGGCACGGCTCTCTGAGACTGAGCGCCAATTCCATGCTCTTCATCAGGAAGTCCAGAAAAGGACTCTTGCTGGCCCGCAAGGAGCAGCCCCTCGTCGAGCAGTTCATTCCTGGTGGCTCCCTCGATCGTGAGATCGATGCTGCTGGTCACAGCTACTGCAGTTGCCGATGGGCTCCGCTCGTGGCTCGAGGACTACAACGTCACTGCAGACGGTTGGCTTGTTGAAGGCGAGCCGGCAAGCAAGAAGGACACTATCAGGTTAATGGGAGCTGCTGGACTGTTATCAAGACGGGTTTCGCAAGCTCTGGGGGGTCTTCGTACCAGGCGCACAGACCGATCTCCGAGCTCGACGTGGCGGAGGTTCCACACGACGGCGACGACCAACGAGGAGACTGGGCTGTTCGTGGGTCCCGACAATAACGCTGCCACCATCAAGAGAGAGAGGCGACGTGCAATAACATCAGACGGGCTCTCGAGGCCCACTTTCCCGACCGTAAGTTTTGCATTGGCCTGTGCAAAGGGGAGATCAGTGCGAACTGGCGCCCGCTTATCATCAAAGTCACGCCGCTCGTCAACTCGGAGGAGCCGCACTTGAAGTGCGCTGCTGCGAACTTCGTCTAGGAGGGCGTTGACCAGCAGGAGATGTCCCAGCTCGTGCGCCGTGCCGTGCGGGGGGCCTATTGCGTGGAGCTCCTAGCAGCTTCTGCGCCCTGTGGCATGGACCATCCTCTCCCCGTCTGTTTCCTCTTCCTCTCGCATCGTCAATTGGAATGCGAATGGCCTTTTCCACCACTCGGATGCGAATATCCTTCTCCGCCACTCTGCAGCTCTCCGCGCTCGGAAGATGAGATTTCTTCGGCGCTTGCAAGAGCAGGGCAGCATCGCTGCTTTGCAAGAAGTGCACGGAGTGGAGCCAGATTTGAATGATCACCTCCACCACCTGCATCTCCCTTTTCGAGCCTCTTTCTTTTTTCTCCCCAGCCTTCTCTTTTTCCCCCTTTCGCCTCTCCTCCGGTTCTCGCCATCCCAAGAAAGACGCGCGCGTTTCGGCATTGAGCGTCTTCTTATCTCATCCTTCCCACTGGTTCCCGGGTGGGCGTTTCTTGCGAAGTTCAGTTTGCGCGATGTCGCCTTCAATGTCCACAGTTTTGGGCTTGGCAGAGAGCAGCGTCGGGGCCTTCTGGGCTCCGTCAAGGCGGTTGTAGAAGTTGCCGGTGACGACCCCGCCAACCACCGCGCGCTCATCTCTGGGAACCCACCTGAACACGCCCGCCTACTTTAAACCCTCCGCGGGAATCCTTTCGTTCATTGACAGGGCGGTCGCTTCGTAGCCTGGTTGGATTCTCTCCCAAGTCGCGTCGGGGGGCGAGGTGACGGACCAGCCCGAACTCCTAGCGGCGGAGCGCATCTCTGATCATGCCGCCGCGGGCGCGGCACTTCGAGCGCGGGCTGACTTGCCAATCCATCAGCACCCTGCGCCGCGAGAAGTGTTCGAGTCTGCCGGATTCCAGCGATGCATGCAGCTGGCGCTTGATGCTGCAGAGTGCCAGCCTCTCTCTCTATGTATATATTTATTTATCATGTTTTGTATTCTCTCTCTCTCTCTCTATCTTTTTCTCCATGTCCCCCCTCCCCTCCGCTTTGATTGCTTCAAGATGACGACGTTGGGAAGTGCTAGGCATGCTCGAAAGGCGGGTGTCCTGCGGAGTCCGGATCCCCCATTCGCTCGCTATCTCATGGTGCGCGGCGTGGCCCGTGCGGTCATCCGTCAGCAGTGGCAGTTCGCTTTGAAGCTCTACCGTTCTCATCCTCTTTGTCGTGAACACCTCCTCAACGATGATGCGAAGTCCATCGCCCCCATCGCGCCCTCGTCCTTCGCGCTCCTCTCCGATTCCCTTCATTGAGAGCTTGCCCGCCATGCTTGAGTGGGCTTTTCGTCCTGCGCCCGGCAGCTCGCTGACCCTCGCAAGCTGGATCGGAGTCGCAAGCGTCAACGACGGGCCCAGAAGATGACGCAGCTTTGGTCGCCCTTTGATCGCCGCGCCGCGCTCGCTGGCATTCGCGCGCCCGATCGTGGAGTCGCGCAGACTCCACCGCGGATCCCTGCTGCTCTGGCCACCCGCTGGGGCCCTGTGTCCACGGCAAAACCGTATGACTTTGACGTTGGCGAGGTATGTCGATGCGTTCCAGGCCCGACCCGATTGCTCTCATCCCCCCCCGCGCTTGAGCCGCTCATTCTCAGGAGTTGGCGAAACGACTTCAACGCAGTGCCCCAGGCCCAGATGGGATCCCGCATGCTGCGTGGCAGCGCGCTCATGGAGGACTTGACCTCCCGTGGGAGTGTATGCGCTGGCAGCTCGACGGCTGGCGCGTGCTTCCTAACTATAATGTGGTTTTGGGAGCGTTCACCCCGACGGGGGAAGAGGACGCGGACTCCTCTGCGGGCGTTTTTCGGGCTGCGGCTGCCTCTGACACCGGGCCCTTTGGATATAAATCGTGTGCTAACACGATTATCACTGCCGTGACGATCAAAGCTTTAACCGAAGCCTTCCCTGCCAGTTTGGCAGAGCCCCAGCGGGGCATTACCCCCCCTGGATGCTTCGGGGGCAATATCGTGGAGCTGGACGCCCTCGCCAGACAGACTAGCATGGAGTCTGGCGTCGAGCGTCGCCGCCCTGCCCTGGTGAGTTCTGACTTTCGGCCAAGCGTTCTGTCTATGTGCTAGCGCTAGGTGCTCCAGACCCTGGGGCGCGCGAAAGCCCCCCCCTCCCCTGTGGCCGTGGTTGAGCTGCTCAACTGGAATGTTGCATGCGTCGGATGTCTTGAGGGTGACATGCAGCGCTGGTGCTGGCTCTCGAGCGGGGTCATCCAGGGCTGTCCTGCCAGTGACGCGCTTTTTGCCGTGGGTGCTGACCCATTCATGGTCAAATTTCAGGGGGCCATCGGGCGTTCGCTTCGGGGAGTTGCCCGAGCATGTGCTGACGACGTCGATCTCGTCATCTTTCGCCTGGCCGGCCTGCGCTTTGCCTGGCTCGTCTTTGAAGATGGGGCTACCCTTGCGCGCCTCGTCCTGAAGCGCAGGAAGTGCAAGATAGCCCCCTTGCTCGATGAGTTCTCGGAGGCTCGCGCAGGGTTGCGCAGAGTGAAGCTCCGCAGGTTCGCCCCCCCCCCCCCCCCAGTGGGCCGACTTCGCGATTGCGGAGTCCGTTTTATATTTCGGAGTTTGGCCTGGCCCAGCGGTTCTTCCCACTGCCTCTCGGGAAAAGCCGTTCAATGAGTTCCTCGCGGGGGCCCAGGGGCATTCGAGCCAGGGTCCCCCCCCGTCGCTCGCCGCGGTGCTTTGCGATTCCAGGGTGCTTTTCGTTTTGTCTTACGTGGGCCACTTCCAACCCCTCCCAGCTTCCCCCATGACAAAAAATCACAATCCTCGTGGGCCTTTTTCGACCTCACCCACTGTGGGCTTCCTCGTGGGTCCTGGTGTAGCTTGGGAAACTGGGGTGGGCCGCAGATTAAGATCATGCAAATGCGCTCAATTGCTCAACTTTCTCATGCCAGCACAATCACGTTCACGTCCTTGGAGATTGCTTACCGTAGTGCGTACGAGACCGCAGAAATGCACCTCTCCGTGGCCGGGGCTGTCTCGGGTACTCCATGGCCGAGTTTTTGGGAAGCCTGCCTTCGCCGCACACCTCTGCGATGCTGCCGCTGGGTTTGAGAAGTGCCCTAAGCTTCGGGAGGCGGATGGCCGTGCAGTTGTGAATCTTGATGTTTATCTCTTTTCTCATCCCCGCAAACCTGTCAGAGTTCTTCATCCTCAGCGTCTTTTCCTGCGCCATCTTTCGGCTTCCATCTCCCCCGAAGCTCAGCAGACTTTGTTCGCAAGGCGCCTCTTCGAGTGGTTCCCGCAAGCCCGTGAAGACATCGCTCGGATCGGCTGGGCGGATGCGAGAGCGCAGACCTTGTCCTTCCCCCTTCCTGGAGGCCAGCTCTGCTCAAATCGTGGTGCGGCGGGTGGATCACACCAGCGGCCTTTCAAGAGGAAGGGTCTCGTTGCTATTTCGGCTGTGCGTCTGCGTGTAACTTTAGGCACTTGTGGGTCTGTCCCCACTTCGTCCGCCTTGTGACTTGTCTTTCTAGCTCTTCCCCCGCCCGCTGCCCTGTTGGTCGTCTCGGTCATATCTCGCTTTCTCGCGTTTCTCTTCTCCCCACTATCTTTGCGTTCTATCTTCACCGTGGGTGCAGTCGGCACCCGTCGCCGATGGAACCAGATCTCGAGCGAGCCATCTGCAGGTGTGTGCGTGCGCAGGTGGCAAGGCCTACCGCGCGCCAGAAAGGTGGGTGACCGACGACTCCGCTCGAGGAGGGGGAGGAGGAGGACGAGGACGAGGAGGAGGACGAAGAGGAGGAGGACGAGGAGGACGAGGAGGAACGGGGCATCTCCGCCTCCCCGCCGCAGATCGCCCGAAACCACTGCGTTTCCGCTCTCGCGCGGCAAGCAGGCCTTTGAGGCCCGGCGCCTCCAGCGCCCGCCTCCGGGTGCCGCTGTTCGAGCAGGGGATCGACGGCTAATCCACCCCGGAGTTGACATGCTCGTCAATCCGACGGAGAGAATCCGTAGAACACGTTCGTATATCTACGAAACAAATATGTATTTCCCGTTGGTTCGACGAGATATTCAAGCCTGGGGGCGAATCAGTTCTGCAGTCGATCTCCAACTCGAGTGCTCGGGTCGGATGAGTGACCCTTTGCCAGACTGACCCCTGGTGCGGGCCTAGGCGCTGAACGCGGAACAGTAATAGCGGCTTCCGCGCCCATGTTTGGCCACCCCGTGCCCCCAGTCAGGCCGCGCACCAGAGGCCACTTGCGTGCAGCCGAAGGTCGGACGAAAAGGGGGGTTTCCAGGTTCGAGGGTTTCGGACGTTTGCGTCGGTTGGCGTCGTTTTGGCAGACTCGGGTTGCTCCCCAGCAACGGCGCCTCGCCGAGGTCGTTCTGGGAGCGTCGAGATCGTCCCGAACCGCCGCCTGCGGCCAGAGTTTTGCCCGACAGCCAGACGGACGACACGGATCGAGTCGGACTTGCGGGGATGTAGGAGGGGGGGGGACTGCACATGGGGAATGAGTCTCGAGGTTCGAGGCTCTAGGGTTCCAGAAACTTTTGTCGGTCGTCGGCGATATCCCACGCCGCACCGCCGCTGCGGCGCGATCCGCATCGTCCCGCCCTCCTCTCCCTCCAATCTGGGACGACGAGCTCTATGCATATGCACTGCTCCTCGCCAGGCCCATCCTGGGCCCAGGAGCTGTGTATGTGCCTCCTTGGCCAAGCCAGGAAGGCGTATACACAGCTCCTGGGCCCAGGATGGGCCTGGCCAGGAGCAGTTGATATGCATAGATCTCGTCGCCCTCCAGGCGTCGCCGCTGCACCGCCGATGCACTGCCGATGCGCCCTCGTGGAGGGGCAGCGCGGCCTCTGGGCGGCCTGGAGCCGCGGCGGGCACACGACGGGCTTTCTGTCGGCCGCGCGAAGACGGGGGGGGAAGGAGAAGCGACACCAACACCACCAGGAGGCCACCTCCAGCGAGGAGGTCCACGATGCCTCGCCGAGCCGGGGATAGGAGATGTCCCGAGCGGGGGCCACACCACTAGGTGACCCTTCCCTGGCTCCTCCCGCTGGCGGTCCCTGGTGGTGTTGGTGTCGGTTCTCCATGTTCTTCAAGAGGGGGGTAGGTTGGAGAGGGGAAGGCTTTCTAGAATCGGGAAATCGTAAGATTCGAGTTCGTTGGAGCTCGGTCAGGATGCCGTTTTTGGAGGAGCCCGTCCTGGGTTTTTGACGTCGTGAGTTTTTGCGGGATGTTTGCAGCGGGAGCTCGCGTCAAATTTCAGATTGGGTCTCGTCATTTTCCTGACGGCCCTGTCAGGCCAACCCGAGTCTCCCAACCCCGAGTCTCCCCGATAAGCACACCCGTGCTTCTCAGAATGTGCGGGCCATGTCTGAAGATTTAAGGCTAGCGCCTTCTAAGAAGCAGCCGCCTTCGAAGAAGCCTTCCCTTGTTCCCCTGCCCCCTCGTGCTCGCCGCCAACCTCATGCGCCGCGTCGGGCACGACAGGGCCCTCGCAGACGGGAGCGGCTCGAGACTGCGTCCGCAGCGCCGTGCTTCTGCGTCGCGTCGGCTGCAGTGCTTGCGCGGCGGCCAGGCTGGCATCTGCCCTGGCCGCCAGGATATTCTTGAACGACTCGTGGGCTTGTCTCGGAGCCGCCCGGAGCTGGACAGCACGTGCGCAGACGAGTCGCACTCCTACTTGTCACGTTATGAGCGTCTCGGGGGCGCTCAGTGCTTTTCATGGCCGTCTTGGAAGGCATGCCGAGGAAGGAGACCAGGGGTCGGCGGCCAGCCCGGGGGTGAAGTGAGACGGGGCGAGCCTTCTCAGAAGGCTCGGACGTCCTCCAGCCTTACGAGGAGTTTTCTAAATCTTCCCCGAAGACAGAACTTCTCAGACGGCCGGAGGGCTTCTGAGAAGCCCCGCTGCATTCTGGGAGAGCCTTATCCATACCATTTCCCTCGCTCGCCGCCGAAGGGGGATACCAGGGGGATGCTTGGAAGTTCTGCCATGGGGTGGGGGTCACGGTCGGTCTCATCATCGGACGGTCGGAGTAGTCTCTGAGGGGACCGTATTGGTCGGAAGGTGCGAAATTTGCTTGCGAGCAGGTGCCTCATTTTTGGTACGCGACGATGGCCCCAGGGACCCACAGAGGGCTCAGGACACGGCGTGAAGTTGTCAAACCGACGACAATTGTGCACTTTGACTGCCTATGGCAAGAAGTACTTTCGGGGGGGAGGGAGGGAGGGATGGCCTGTCTCCTCCTCCTCCTCTTCCTGCTCCTCCTCCCCGTCCTCCTATTGTCCTTCTCTCCCTCCTCCCTCCTTCGTCCCTTTTTCCCATCCTCTTTAGCTATGCTCTCTGATCCCCTCTCGCCTCCCCCCTGCTTCTCCTGCTGCTGCGTGGCTCCCTGTGCTGCTCCGGAGCCCCCAGGTTCCCTTTACATTCCTCCCCTTGTCGTCGTCCGCCCCCGGCCTCTGCGCTCTCCTCGTCCCGCGCCCCGCACGCTCGTCGTTCTGATCCTTGTCTTGTCCTCGCGCATGCGAGACGGCGGCGTAGGAGGATCGAGAGGAGGAGTTGGAGCTGGGGGAGGAGGAGGAGGAGGAGGAGGAGGAGGAGGAGGAGGAGGAGGAGGAACGGAACGGAACGGAACGACAAGGAGCAGGAGGACTCGCAGAAAGAGGTTGCGAATGAGGGCGGGGAGGAGGAGGAATAGTGACATAGTGCTGCAATCGCACGCTCCGTCCTGGAACCCTCACCAATGCCAGGATGCAGAACAGGCTGTATCTGGCATTTGCCCTACCACTCGGCCAAAAAGCAACCTCGGGCTGCCTGCAGCGGCCCAGCTGCACAACGAAGTGTTCCGCCGACACCGCCCAGAGCATGGATGAGAGCCTGCCCCGTCCCAGGACAGAAGCGGATCACTTCCGGTTACCCTGCTCGACGCCGCCGAATTTTCCGGTAGTGTCAAGGGCAACGTTTCGGGGGGACATGCTCAGGGGGCGTAGGGGGGATGGTTCAGGCTTTCGAGGCTCGAGAGTTTCGGACGTTCTCGTCGCTTCTCGGCGGTCGTCCAGCCTCGGGTCGGGATGCCTTCGGCGGCTGCGCATTGCCGAGGGCGTTCCAGGTGTGCCCGGATCGTCCTGAACGGCCATGGGGTAATGCTCGGGGAGGTAGGCTCAGGGGGGAGTGCATCGAATCCCAATCACTCACTGATCGCCGCTAGGGGCCCGATTGTCCACCCCGCCCAGGACCGTGGGGATCTGCTGTCGGGGGCCTACGGCCGAGCTAATGCATCGGACATGCATCGCCGATGCCAGCTCGAGGTTTTCTCCCCTGAGTTGATCCTCCTGTGACATTCCCCCTCATGTGATGGGCGCCGTCCGCACGGGCTTGGGCGGCATGCAGCGCAACTGTGCGCGGCGTCCGTTCCAGGGCGGCCCGCCATCCTTGGGCCAGCACGTGCGCAGGCGCGCGGCCGCAGGATTGCAGAGCGCACCGCGCCGCAACCGAGTACGCAGGCCACCTCACCGTCGAGGCCTGGCGAGAGCCCCCTCGAGACGCCGAGCGCGACCCATGTGCTCATCGTGGGCTCTCGCGAGGGCGCGAGGCGATTCGCGCTTCGCTCATCCTCCTCATCCCTCGTCCTCCTCGTAATTACCTCGTCCTCCTCGTGCCTTGTCCTCCTCTTGCTCCAGGGTGGGCGGCGCGACAGCGCGACGTCATGCGCGCTTCGCGACTCGCGCGGCGCAAAGCGCGAACATCGGAGCCTTTGGCTCAGCCACCGTGCCGTCGTTCATGCGCACCTTCATGTCAAGCCGCCAGCACACTCATAGCGATAGCCATGCAGGCAGACCAGGCCCGCGTCCGGCCAGCACACGGTGCTGTATGAACCAAGACGGGAGGACAGCTCTGCAACAAGAAAGCGGTGAGACCCGCCAAGCCATCGTACGCCGTGCAGGGCAGCGGCGCCCCAATAAATAGCAGTGCATCACCTCCTCCTTTGCCTCCTCCTTCCGTTTCCCGAAGTTAATTAAGTACACAACGGCACTTCCCAGGTGGGCCACGGAGAGCTGCCACTATATGACATGGACCGCACCTTCGCAAATGTGTCTCGTTTAGTTGCCAGCAGGCACGCCCGCCCGTGTCAAGATGGCTCTGGCCGAGGAGGACGGCGCGCAACAGTAGTTGATCGCAGCCTGGAATCTGAGCCTGGCAGCCTGGCGTCAAGCATGAGGGTGTCCACCTTGGCAGCCGACCACGTGGCCGCCCTGGAGTCCCCCATACTCCTCGCCGCGGCGCAGAGCACGACCTCAGCACGTCCCCGCGAGCCACGATGCTGACGATGAGCCTGAGTTCATGCGCTTTGTGGGGGAGGGCGAGGAGGAGGAGGAGGAGGACGAGGAGGAGGAGGAGGAGGAGGAGGAGGAGGAGGAGGGGGAGCGGGCCTGGGATGCGGGGTGGGAACGGGAGGCCGGGCACCAGGGAGGGGCGTTAGCAGCCCAGGGAGGATGGAGCGAGTGGAGAGCCGGAAAGAGCAGGGTCGTTGAGGTCGTCGCCGCCGCCGACGCCCTCGCCGCCATCGTCGTCGCCGCCGACGCCATCGTCGTCGCCGCCACCCCCGCCGCCGCCGCCGCCGCCGTCGTCGTCGTTGTCGTCGTCGTCGACCTTCTCTCCTCTCTCTGCCGTCTCCAGCAGCTCCGTGGGCGCCGACCGTGCACCCAGACCGAGCCAGCCTGGCCAGGCGAGTCCAGGGCATAGGACTTTGGGTAGGGGCGCGCATGCACCCAGAGCATGGGCCGGGGTCGGACGGGGCCAGGACGAGGATCAATTCGCAGGCGACCGGCGACCGACCGACGGTCGGCGGCACCGTAACGGGTACTCACTATCGGGTATTTAGGGCCTTTTTCTGTCTTTGCAGCGTTGCCCACATCGTGGAGGGCTGGGCTGGCGGGCGGCGGGCGGGCGGCGGCCGCCGCCGCTCCTGCGTGCTGCCGCTGCCCTGCCGCCCAGCTGGTCTCACGATGGAACTGGGACGGGGATGAAACCGTCCCAGTGCGTACTGGAACGCTCTCAGACCGTTCTGGAGTGCTCTGAGAAGGCCGCGGCGGCCGAGACGTCCTCCAGAGCCGCCAGGTCTGAGAGATCCTCGATTTATCCTCGCCCGACTTCGGTCTCGTCCTGGCTTCGTCTCACGGGGCGCGAAAACAACCGCGCTTTGCGATCAGGGCGCCCTTTCCAGATGGCCGCACGGGGGCGCGGCTGTAATCGCGCAGCGCGCCCTGCGCGGTTCGGAGCGCGAAGTTTTGACGTATCCGTATACACGGCCTCGCGGGCCGGGTCTTTGTGCCGCGACCCTGGTCGGGAGCCTTGAGACGGGGGTCAATGCAAACGGGGATCAGCCAGAGCGCTGATCCTGCAGAAGCAGGGGTGCGCTGACCCGGGCTTGCGTGCAGGATTTTGCAGGATCTCGCAGGATCTTGCAGGATGCTGCAAGGCTTGACTGACCCCGGTTTGCATTGACATTGACCCTGGTCAGTGCGTCCCCGAGATGCGTGGCCTTTTTTCGCGGATGCCCCGCGCGGAACGTACCCATGCGAGCGCGTATCCACAGGATCGCGCCCCGGAATCGTGACCGCGAAGGCGTGGAGATGGATGTGTTTTCAAAAGAGGGGGAACCACTTGGACCCGATAATTGTCGTTTACTAGACGGCCCTGGGCGTTTATTAAACAGCCCTGCCCTGTTCGATTCCTTCTGTGGGTGCGTTTACTAAACGGCGTCGCGTGTCGGGGCGATTCTTTTGAGGGTGGATTGTCTGCCCTCTATGTTCGCCGCTCGTGAAAGCGGGGTAAACCAGTCCTCATAGGTGCACGGTATAGCCCTCGCGTTCCTTCGGCAGTGAGGGGGACAGGGTGCGGCCTCTGCTAGCGTGATCTCGAGCATCGAGAAGCACCGAGGCTCGTGGGGATCGAGGATCGAGGAGGATCGAGGATCGAGGAGGTTCGAGGATCGAGGAGGATCGAGGATCGAGGAGGACCGAAGACAGAGGATCGAGGAGGTCCCCCCGCCCTCCCAGCTCCGCTCCAGCTGAACGGCGGCTCCGGCACGCACGCGGACGCGCCCGCGCACTTTATTCCGGCTGGCCTGGCGGCGGCCCGACGATCATCTTGGCCAGTCTTGGCTGCGGCCGCTTCTCGGCAGCGAGCGAGGGGGGAGGGGGAAGTCCAGCAGATATGATCCGAGGACCCATCGGCGGCGCGCCGAGGAGAGAAGTGACAAGGAGGAGACCTTCACAGCAGGCGGCGGGGCTTCTCAGAAGCCCTCGCGCCCTCTGAGAGGTGTTCTGCCTGCGCCTTCGAAGAATGCTTCAGAACACTTTACAGAGGCTTCTGAAAGGGCCTTCTCCTTCTCACTTCCTCTCCCCGCTCGCTGCCGAGAGGGGGGAGGGAGGGGCGCCATGGCCCGAGGCATGTGCGCGGACGAGGGGGGGGGGGGAAAGGGGGCGGGTGGAAAGTGGAGGAAGGCGAGGCCTATCTTCTCTCGCAATTCTCCCAAGGGTACCACTGCGTCCTTACATCCTCGGTCCATCCTTGGCCACTTTCGCTGCCCGCGCCCCGCTCGCGAAGTGTTGACGTGGGTTCCCAAGGCCCTTGCATCCTTATCGTGCGTCCCTATCATGCGGGTTGACTGAACGGTCCAGGGATTCGAATGACAAGAATTGGCATCAACTGATTTCTCGGACTTCCGCGCGGATTTCTTGGATCGGCGCTGGGCCCCCGGAGCCGGCGACCAGGCGCATACGTCGTCATTTTACATTTTTTTTGACACTGCAATGTTGACGTGCGCGGCTTTTCCAGGGATATATTTCAAGAGTTCCAGAGAGCGCTGTGAAACGCTCTCGAGATCGTTCTCCAGGACGGCGCACCGCCACGGCGCCCGGCACACGTCGTCCAGGGACGCTGGCTCGCAGGGATGGCCAGTCTGGCCCAGCTCGCTCCTGTCCTTGTCCCGCCCTCGTGTTCCATATTAAGATTCAGAAGAGGAAAAGGTACCCATACCCCTCCCCCTCCATCGTTTTTCCCATACTCTCTCCCTTTTTGGGCCTCCTGGGAGGGATTCGCATTGAAATTCTGGTCAGAACGCTCCCCAGGAGAGGTCTGGGGAGTAGCGATATATCGGTATTTGGTTGTCCCCAAAGGTTGTAGATTACGGAAGTTCCCGCTCGTCTTGGATTGATGTATATCGGCGGATACGCCCAACAACGCTCAATAGCGCCGAATAGCGCAATATGGGGGTTCACATGGCTTTCAGATAGCGCCCACTAGTGACCAACAACGCCATTTATGGGAGATGCAGAGTGCTCGCTTCGCGCGCGATTCTGCGCGCTATACAGAGTCGACCGCCGATCCTCGAACGCCGATCCTCGATCCTCGATTTTCGATCGTCCATCCTCGACCCTCGAACGTCGATCTTCGAACGTCGATCCTTGATTCCCTAAACGTCGATCCTCGTTCCTCGAGAGTCGATCCACGTGTTGCTCGAACGTCGATCCTAGTTCCCTCGAGCGTCGATCCTCGATTCCTCGGAGGCCGATCCTCGATTCCTCCTGCCTCGGGGCCTCCCCCTCGTCCTCCCAGGAAGGGCGCGAGGGCGAAGAGCCGGGGCCATTCTCGCCCCCATCACTGGACCTCTCCTGCGCTCCCCCGAGGCAGGAGAGCGGGGAGCCCTCGCTCGGGCAGCGATGCAGGAGACAGGCGGGGGGGGGGGTCCGGGGCAAAGGTTAGGTCGGGCATGCCCCTCCACAGGAGGAATGTCCAGAAACAGCCAACAACTAGTCAGGGGACGATATTTCGACTGTTCCTGGCTATTTGTGAGCACTCTTTTGTGATTTGTGATTTCTCGTCCAAGATCCGCCTGTAGGAGGACATGCCCGACCTGAGGCCAAGGCGTTCCCGATGCTCTTCGCCTCTTGCGCACTTCCTGGGCCACGCCGCGGCCCCAGGGCGGTCACGGAACGACCCAGGAGGGAAGAGGGGTCGCGGGGAAGGCCCCGGGGTCCAGGGCCCCACCTCCGGAGTTTGGTCTCCTGCAGATGCTTGGCCCTGGATCCCCTGTTGCTGCCGCTGCTGGTGCTGGCGCAGGAAGGAGGAGGGCTGCAGGAGGAGAAGAGGAGAAACGCGGTGATCATCGGCAGAACGAGACGAAGAGGTGGACGAGCAGACGGAGCAGGAGTGCGCTAACGCGCGGCCGTGGCCCCCCTGCGCGGGGCCCAGCGGATACCCGGTGGCCGCACCATAGACCAGCTCAGGCCGGAGGAGCTCGCAGGCGCCCGGGCGCATCCTCCATGCCCCCATGCCTGACGTCCGGCTTCCTCCATCCCCGCTTCTCCTGAGATCCGGGCGTTACAATTTTCTCACAACGGGCGTTGACGCCCAGTTTCGGGCTCCAGGATCCTCACAGATCGATCCTACTAGAAAGATGGCGCAGAAAGATGGGGTCTTCGCGCGGGGCTATAGGACGAGGACATGATATTCCGTTCCAGAGCGTTCCGGAACGCTTTCAGAGCGTTCTGGAACGATCTGAGACGGTCGCGGCGCCCGGCGCCCGAGACATCCTCCAGAGCCGCCGGATCTCAGAGATCTTCGATTTGTCCTCACCCGATTGCGAAGGCCTTACGTCCGGTACCGCCGACCCTGAATGGGAACGACAACGGCGGCGGCAGCGACGACGACGACGACGCTGACGTGTGTCAGAGTCCTAATGGATGCTTCTCGGGGTCTCTTCGAAGCGCTCTCGGGGGCCTCTGGGAGACAGTTTAGGGGCCTCTTGGGAGCATATTGGGGCCTCTTGGGAGCCGCTTGGGGGCCTCTCGGGGCTTGTTGGCGGCCTCTTGGTGGCCTCTTGGTTCCGCCTGGGACCCGGAGCCTGTCAGGGCCGAGGGCTCCAAATGTCTGTTCTGGTCCCTCGTCTGGGCAGCCTCTTGGAGCCGTCTTGGGGGCCTCTTCGGCCGTCTTGGAGGCGTCTTGGGCCGTCTTGGGGCCCTCTTGGCCTGTTTTGATTTCCTCCATGAACCCCTGGAACCCTCTTGGGCCGTCTTGGGGCGATCTGGGGCCTCTTGGGCAGTCCTGGAGCGTCGGGAAGCAGAAGAGGCGAGAACGCCGAAATGCTTCAAAAACCAACGGTGAATCAGTGATTTCTCCTCTCGGGGCCCTCTCGGGAGTGCTCCTGGAGGCCTCTTGGGGCGTCTTCTCTTGGGGGGATTCGGGGCATTCTTGGCCCGTCTTGGGGGATCAAAGGGAAGGTGCTCCCCTTTGAGTCAATTACGACGTTGTTCAATTTCGCGTTGGTTGGCGCGCTAGAGGAGGAAGGCCTAGGGAAGGGGGTGGGGGAGCAGCGACTGGCCCAGCGCTTGAGGAGGAGGGCTCAGGGAAGGTGGGGGGAGCGGCGACGGGCCCAGGGAAGGGGGGGGTGCAGGGAAAGGGGACGGCAGAGACGACGACTAACGAATGACGGAGACGGCGACTCGCACGGAGAGGGCCCCTCACACACGCCGGCATGGTCGGCAGCTTTTGCCCTCCTCCTGGCTTCAAAGATGGGGTCTGGGGCTCCAGCCGTGATCTTTGGCGGTGTTCCGATGTTTGCTCGCGACGTCGGATCCCGGGGTCGGCCCTCGGGAGGCCCCTCTCCCCGCCACGGCTGGAGCTCGGCCCTAGAAGCTGGCCAGCGTATCGCCCGCCCCGTAGTTTCTGGCGTCCTCCGATCGAGCGGGACGCGTCGTCCGAGGTCCGGGTCATAGGAGGAGCAGGTACCCGCACCGCCACCCATGCCTCGTTTTCGCCTTTTTGGGCCTCCTGTGAGGCCCTCGTCGCCACCGCTGGACTCGCCTCGAAATCCCGTTCAGAACGCAGTTGGAGAGGTCTGGGGAATAGCGGTGTCGGTATTTTTTGTCTCCCCAGAGGATCCCGAGTTTGGTGATTCTGAGGGCGATGGTTGCCTTCACAATTTCTCTGACGCCTTCAGGGCCACCCCAAGCCAAGCCAAGCCGCCTCCTCGCCTTTCGGCCCTCGGGGGCCGCTCTCGCAGCCACGGCTGGGGCTCGGCCTGGGCTGGAGGAATCGAGGATCGACGTTCGAGGAATCGAGGATCGGGGATCGACCCTGGAGGAATCGAGGGTCAACGACAGAGGGATCGAGGATCGGCGCTCGAAGGGCCCCCCTCGCCGCCGCGGCTGGGCGGCTGCGTGGCAGACCAGGGGCTCCGTGGCCCCATCGGATGCTGGTTGCGCTCGGCGGGCCCGTGTCCTCCCACGGCTTGCCGTGCGCACGGCATGCGTGCGCGCGGCAGGCGTGCGCTGGAAGGAAGGATCATTGGGCGTCGCGTAAAGGGGGGTGCGATCTCTGGGGGGGAGGGGCAGCGAGGGCTGCCGAAAAGGGGCCCTCTGGGGCACCCAGGGCACCCCAAGGGGGCCCTTCGAGGGCCCCAAAGGGGGCCCTAGGGCCCGAAAATGCACCTTTCTCCCCCCTTCCATTTATCGTCAACCGAAGAAAAACAACACATGGATCCGATAATCGGCGTTTTCTAGAATGGCCTTGGGCGTTTACTTAACATCCATGCCCTGTTCGATTTTTTTCTTGGGCGCGGTACCTCTTGCTAAACGGCTTGGTGTGTCGGGGTGATTCTTATGGGGCTGGAGTTTCCGCTCTGTAGATATACACATGCATATACATATGTGTGTATATATATATATATACACATGTATCCGTGAGGGCTTCGCCCCCTGCCGCCGGCCCCTTCTCTCGGATAAGAGGCAATGCAAGAGCGAAATCATGAGGCCTTGGCGCCGCCGTGAAGCAGCGTCGGGACTTCACGCGAAGACGATGAATACTCGGCAAGACGAATTGAGATTCTGATGATGTTGTTGAATACGGTGTTGCATTTCGAGGGTTTATGGCTTCGGATACGCGAATCGCGCGTACTTTACGAGGGTGTATGGCTTCGGGCTCGCAACTGTAGTGTAATTTACGCAGGTTTATGGCTTCGGAGACGCGAATCTGGTATAATTTACGAGGGTGTATGGCTGCGGACACGCGATTATCGCATATTTTAAAAGGGTTTATGGCTTCGGGGTCGCAAGTATGACATCATTTATTCAGGATTTTGGTTTCGGAGGCGCGAATCTTGTGTACTTTACGACGGTTTATGGTTTCGGGGGCTCGAATATTGTGTGATTTGCGAGCGTTTGTGTCTTCGGGGACGCCACTATTGCGTAATTCACTGGGGTCAATGGCCTCGGGGACGCGACTCTTGTGTAATTTACGAGGGTTTACGGCTTCGGGGGCGCGAATTGTATTGTTTTTCACGTATCCCACGCCCCCCCCAGGAATTCAGAGCATGACAACGCGTGTGTTATATTTGGCTGTCCGCCACCCCCTTTCCCCCTCCCCCGTGGTTGGTTCAACATCCTGTTAGGGGGGTGCAGCCCGAGCTCGTCAACCATTCCCTTGGGGCTCTTGGAGCCCCCGACGAGCCCCAAGACGGCCCAAGAGGTCCCAAACAGAGCGCCAAGAAAGCCCCAGAGAGAATCGAGCCAGCCCAGGGTGGCCCCAGGACGGTCTGAGTACGATGACTGACGGCACCTCTCCTTCTCTTTCTTCTGAAGTGCTGGGCCCGCCACGTTCCATGGCCCAATTTGGTGTGTCCATCCGAGTGGCAGCAGGGAGCCAAAGAGACGAACTAAGCAGCCGTCTCGTCCCGCTGACTCTCTCTCCCTCTCTTCTCTCTCTCTCTCTCTCTCTCCCTCTCTCTATCTTTTGTTGTTCTCTCTCCCTCTCTCTCTCTCTTTCTCTCCCCTATTCCTTCTCGCCTCTTCCCGCCTCGCCTCGCCCCCCCTCGGCCGAGCCGCCCCGCCACCCCGCCGGCGCCCGAGGCGTGCCCCTGGCGATCGTGGACGTGGCCGCCGCGTGCGCGGCGGACCACGACCACGCGGTGGCCGTGGCCGAGCTCGAGGCCGACGAGGAGCGGCGGCGGCGGCGGCGGCGGCTCCTCGTCGGCCAGAGGCTTCGCAAAAGCAGGGCCGAGGAACTCGCCCGCAGGCGCTCGCGGCTCGTTTTCGACTAGCGTCGCGATGGTTCTCACCCTCCCTCCACCTCTCCTCCCCCCCCTCCCCCCCTCCCTCCCCTCCAGCTGCCGCCCCGGTTCGAGAGGTTTGGGCGCCGTACCAGGTACGGCGACCTCTCCCGGAGGTGGCAGCCACGCGCGCTGGCCCGCGCCCCAGTCCCGCGCGATCCGGGCTTGGGCGGCCTGCGGCTGGCCGCGCCCGCTCGCGCAGCTCCCCGCCTGGCCCGCCTGATGGGCCCGCTGGCGGCGCCGAGCCCGCCAGGCTCGGGCGCGCCGAGCCCGCGTGGCATCGCCGAGCGCGCCTGCGACGCGCACAGTCGCGCACGCTGTTGCGCGTCGCGGCCGCGGCACGCCTCCTTGCCGCCCACCACAGCGCAATGGGCAAGGGAGGCAGCGGCAAGGGCCGCACAGGCGCGACGGGCGGCAGCGCCCCGCAGGGAGGTCGGGCTCCGCCTCCGTGGCAGGGTGCGCCACCGCCCCCACCGCCAGGCTGGTGGTGCGAGGACTGCGGCGGCTTCAATGGGCCGCAGGAGAGGCTCTGCCGAGGCTGCTACCCTGGCCCTACGGGCCCAGTCGGAGGCGGGCTTGGCGGTCCACCGCAGCAGCGCCAGCAACAGCAGCAGGAACAGCACCCTGGGCAGCGAGGCTCGGCATCTCCTGGGACGGCAGGCCGCCGTCGCTCCGCTTCCCGTCGCCGCAGACGCGAGAGGCGTGAGGAGCGGCTGCGGTCAGGCTCTCGCGTGCGCTTCGCGGACGAGCCCGAGCCCGACCTCGACGGCCACGGCGTCTCGGACGCCGACGAGGAGGTGCGCAGCCCAGCGCTCGGGATCCTGCCCGCGCTGCCGCAGGAGGCGAGGCAGCACCCCGCCTGGGTCGACCCGCCCAGCGACGAGCGCGCCCTGGCGGCGCACAGGAAGTCGCTCCGTCAGATCGCAGCTGCGACAGGGAAGCGACTTCAGGTTTTCATCGCTCTCGGAGTCTCCGATGAGCTCTTGACGGCCCAGAAGCTAGAGTATGGCGTCCAGCTGTGCGTGACTATCACGGCCCGAGCGCCTGATGAGCGCTGCGACCGCCAGCGGGCCCATGTGGCCAAGGCCCTAGGGAAGC
This sequence comes from Prorocentrum cordatum, assembly GCA_963575745.1. Taxonomy (NCBI): domain Eukaryota; class Dinophyceae; order Prorocentrales; family Prorocentraceae; genus Prorocentrum; species Prorocentrum cordatum. Next base: position 341,172 of record CAUYUJ010014333.1, on the reverse strand, counting down.
TCGAGCGCGCCCGCGAGGCGGTCGACAAGGCCCAGGCGCGCCTGCAGGAGGCTGACGCGAAGTGCACGCAGCGCGAGCAGGAGCATGATCGGGCCAAGCTGCTGCTGGACCAGCTGGAGGCGATGCAGCCCCCTCCTGCAGCTGTTGGCGCCGCCGAGGACGTGGACATGGGCGCGGAGGGCACGAGGGCGCCAGAGGCTGGCGGTGCTGCCCCTGGAACGCCTCAGAGCGCTCCCGTGCAGCTGGCGGCCATCGCGGAGCTCCAGAGCGGCCAGGCGACGCTCACGGCCCAGCGCAGCAGCTTGATTGCCATGCTGACGACGCTGCAGACGGCGATGGCTGCGGCAAGGACCCCAGCGGCTGCCGCCGAGGTCCCCGTCCCGCCTGAAGGCGGCGCCCCGCAGGTCAGGCCCTTCGCTGGCCAGCCGCAGCGCCTGGGCCGCCCGCCGACGGCGGAGGAGCTTGCAGCCGCCGCGCCTGCCGCCGCGGCCGCGGTAGCGAGCCCGGTGGAGGGGGCAGCTGATCCTGCAGCTGCCGCTGGCCCCGCTCCGCCTGCGCCAGCTGCTGCTGACGGCGCGCCTGCGGCGCCCGCAGGGACCGACGGCGAGGGTCTCGCTGCTGTGCGCGCTCGCGCCGCCACGGCGCGCCGTGCCAAGCGCGAGCAGGAGCGCGCGAGGCGCCCGCCAGGCCAGCCGCTGCTCGTGGATGCCATGGCCAGGCAGCAGCAGCTCGGCGGACATCGCGGCCGTGGCAGCGTGCCGGCCCCAGCTGGACGCGCCGACGTCGCGGCGGAGTTTGGCGACCGCGAGACGGAGGCGGCTGCAAGGCGGACGCGGCGCAGCCGCGATCGCAGTCCCCGCAGGCCCGACGGCTTCGAGATGGTTGGCGGCGCTGGTGCCGAATCGACTGGAGAGTCGACGCTGGGGCGATGCTTCTGGACAGGCGATCTGCCGGGGGTGAGATGCCTGCGCCATCTCATAGCTCGCCTGTGGCTGCCAGCGCAGCCGATGTCGCGTCAGAGCCCCTCGATCGGATGGAGTCCGATCCGTCTCTCCCCCCTCGCTCCAGGCCGCTTGCCCCATTCCCAATTGTGAGTCGATCGTAAGAGGCCTGCTTCAGCCTTGGCCCTGCGCTCACACTCTCACACCCGTTTTCTACGGGCCTCAGCAGCTGCCCTACTCCTGCTTCTTCTCCTCTTACCTGCATAGTAGCACGCGTTCTTTTTTTGAATCCCACGGAGGTGCCCTTCCCCCCCCCCCGAGGAGGAGGTTATCAGGTATGAGGTGCATGCGGGCGGCCCCTGTGGATCTCGGGGGCAAGTACTGGGTGGACCACCGTCATGGGCTTGGTGTATGTACTCAGTTACTGGCACACAACAGTATACATGTGAAGGTTGTATATGTGGTGTTGACCCCTCTCTCCTCGATCTGCCAAGTGCTTCGGGTGCTGCTGAATTTCAAGCTGCCCTATGGCTAGTGCTATGGATGTTGCAGGCTCCTAGCAGATTCAGGTCCAGGCCCCTGGAAGTCTTCACCGACGACATTCTTGTGGTCAGGTCGGCCAAAGGAGGAACGCACTACACATCTTGTGGGGACTATCCTGGGATGTTCGATGGGGCGCTGAAGCTCCCCCCCTGTTTTACCACGGTGCGTTGGGAACACGTCTTGGGACACAATGCCGACCCTCGGAATTCGGAGGAGTGTATATATACACCAATCCATTCCCCGGGTGTAGAATTTATAGCAGTTTTTTTTCGGTGCCGCTTGTTTTCCATTGCTTTTTCGTTTACATGTGCTTCATTTTCCCTCTGCTGCACCGCGCGTCTTCCCCCTCATTTACCCACCTCCCCCCGCCCCCCTCCGCTCGCAGCCGCGTCCGCTGCGTTGCCTGCTGCATGCTGCTGGTGGACCGTCGTTACCATCCGCTGCCGTTGCTGCGAACGTCGTGATCAGTTCGGTAATCCCCTCGCACGGATCGTGCCCCATATGAAGCCTCATCGACCATCCTGGCAGGGGCGCACTTAAAGTGTCTCCGCGCTCATTTCGGCACGCCCCCCAGCGCGGACTGCAGCCCGCAATGGGCTCCACCCGCAGGCTCAAGGGGGGCGCCCCCAAAGCTTATCCGCAACCACTGCGGCACGCCTTTCCCGCGGCTCGCGCCACTGATGGAATTTCGCCTGCGGCCGTCGCGGGGGCGCTCCAAGTGCGCCTCCATGCCCGCGTCGGCACGCCCCTCGCGAAGATCGCGCCCATGCAGTTGTGGCCCCATTTGGAATTCCCATGGCGTCTCCGCTCCCGTTTTTGGCACGCCTTTTCAAGCGGATGGCGCCCCGCAAGGAGCGCCGCGTACAAGCCCAGTAAGGGCAGTCATATTTGCGCATGGCGTAATCGTGCAAATGTCTGCTTGCGTTTGAACAGATCGTGCTCCGCATGGCGGCTCCGCGCACGGCCCTGGCGCGGAGGCCCCCCCCCCGGCTATGTCGTCGCACCTTTCAATCAGGTTGTGCTCCCTGTGGAGCTTCACCTGCAGTCCCAGCGGGGGCGTCCGCATGCGGTCGCCCACTTTCCATGGCCACGGGGGACTATGCAAAATCCGGAAACTATAGGAGAAAAATCCAAGGCCCGATTGGTGTATAAAATTTCGGGACGACGAAAATTCTGGAATGTATCAGGCAGAACGGCCCGCCGAAATTTTATACACCGATCAGGCCATAGGAATTCGCCCTATGAGCCTCCCAGAATTTCTGTGGCCCCGGTGACCCGGGGCTTCGCTCCCAGCCACCGATAGAACCGGCCACAGGCAGGCCGTGGCAGGCGGTGGTGCCCCATTTGTGTAGGATTGGAAACCACATCACAATACCTTGACGCTCCGTTTTCGTTTTTTAGGGGGTTAGAGGGGACGGAGAGGGCGGCAGGGATACGGGGCCTGGATGGAGCGATTGGGGGGGGGGATCGGGGCAGAGACGGGTGGGGAGTGAGAGGGAAAGGGAGGGGCTGGCGGGCGCAGGGAACGGGAGTGGGAGCGGGGAGTTCCGAGCGAAAGGCATGGGAGCGGGGAGGGGGATGGGTGAACGGACAGTGGGGGGTGGAGGAACGCAGGGGGGGGGAGGGAAGGAGTCTGTGAACGGAGACGGAGGCTGGAGGCGAGGTCGTGGCGGGGTCAATGGGGGGGCGATGGCGAGTTGGGAAGGGAGGGAGGGTGATCGTGGGGACGCGGGCCCGTCGCCCATATTTGGCTCAAACCCCCTTGGCGGCATCATTTCCAATCGGGCCAGAGTTTGTACTCCCCCCCTCCCCAATGTGGTGGATGGGTTGGGGTGCTGGCGAGCAGGCCCGCGCGCGTTCCCCGGCCAGCGCGCGGCCCTGTTTAAATTTTCTCGCGTGCCCGGCTACGGGCACGCATTCATGGCCTCGAAACGAGGCACCCCTCGCCTAGAGACGGCATCACCACCATGGGCGGCGGTTTTCCGCCATGGGTGCCGGGGCCGCTGCGGCCTTGCCCGCCCCTGGACAAACGCGCCCAGGCGGGGCGCATGGCGCTTGCTCCCTCTATCGGCCACTGCGCCAAAACCGCTTTGGCCCAACACTCAACAAAAATCGGCCCGAACAGGTCGGTGTATATACACACGCCTCCCAGGAATGAGCTTGCAGATGCCATTGCACGATTAGCCTACATGGGCTTGGCTCCGACTGTGCCCGACGACTTTCAACCGTGGTCTGCGCTAGGCGCCGCCGCCGCTGCTGCTGTGCCCTGGCTGTGGATGTCAGTTATCTCCAACGCCAGCGACGGTCGCGGGGTGCGCCCGAAAGCTGGCATGAGTGAAATGCCCATCATCCGTCCACCTCTCCTCGATCCCCGTCGTGCTTTCTCGCCGCATGCAGGACTCAGCTCGGAAAGTGAAGACGCGGTCCGTTCGCCTTCCCGTTCAGGTCTTGGTGCCTTTGTCAGGTTTGCTGTGGCCAATGTTCTTGCGTTGCGGCCCAGGAGGAAGGCTGCGCGGAAGGGAGGCATGATGCGGGTGCGATGTCGGTACCAGGACGCTGCGGGACTAGATACCCCTGGGCGCATGCTGTATCTGGCGTACTTGTTGGATACTCGTCAGTTTCTCTTTATCGGCACGCTCGAGACTAGGATACGTCGCAAAGGATGGACGCCTGCCGCACAGTATCTTGTGATCACCGCCGCTGCTGAACAGAAGGGTGCAGGTGGGGTAGCTCTGTGGGTACACACAGGTATTCAGTACGTGCGTGGGTGTACGCTCTCTCGCCGCCATCTTCGTGTTCTCAGCTTTGCTTCTCACCATCTTCTCGTTGCGGTGCGTGCACCACATCTGCGTGTCGATATCTTGGTCGGGCATGCTCCGCACTCCAGGCGTGACGGCGTCGAGGTTGAAGAGTGGTGGGTCAGTGTCGAACGCATCCTGCGCCAGCGCTCGCATCCCGCGCCTCTGTGTTGTTTTTTTTTTGGGGGGGGGATGCTAATGCTACTCTGGGCTCTCGGGTCTCGGATCATGTTGGCGACGCTGCCGCCGAAAATGAGAACCACGCTGGGGCTCGATTCCATCAGTTTCTGCAGACCTCGGGACAGATTGCCCAATCCACGATGGTGCCTTCGGCTTCTGGGGTCCATGGTACCAGGCTTCCCCCTGGGGCTCAAGGGACTGACCCACGGCATCGCATTGATTACATCACTGTGCCATGCGGGCAGCTGTCGTGCGTTGCACGACAGTCAGTGGAAGTGGATATTGATCTCTCTCTGCGTAGTGATGATCATTTTGTGGTATCGGCAGATATGCATGTGTACCCATCTCTGCCATGCCAGCATGCACGCACGTGGTCCCGATTACGAGTGGACGAAGCGAAGTACAATGATCCAGAGTGTTGTGCCGCATTCGTTCGTGAGCTTGAGTCAGTGCCTCAGCCCACCTACCAAACCCACCCGGACGACCATGCTGATCACTTGAACCAGCACATCTTGCATGCAGCCCATGTTGCCTTCCCGCCCAGTACTTCGGAGAGTGGCCGACAGGCCAAACACGGTTGGATATCCAAGGGATCCCTGGACCTCATGGACCTTAGAACTCAAGGACGGGCGGCCCTACGGGCCCTGCGGTCACAACTATCCTGCCTACTGCTCACGTGCGTGTTCACCGCTTGGGCCACCGACGGTGCTGAGAGTGGCACTTGGTTCTGCCATCGTACTTTGACTTGGCGCCATTCATGGCGCGAGAGCCCGCACCATCGCGAAGGCTACTGACACAGTCATGGAATGCGCTGCCCCGTTTACCCTACCACTTCGCAGTCCAACAACCAAGTCTACCGACCCACCCTTCAACCAGGACCATTTAGTCGGCCTCAGATACTTAGCCCGCCTCCCTACCGCCGCTGAACTACTATTCCCACCTTCTGGACACTGGTTTCAACTGGGAACCCTACTGGAGCTTTGCCAGGGGTGGATGGTTTTTGTGGGTCACCAGCTACATATTTTTGCGTGCCGCCACGTGCGTAATTCAACAATCCACGGGACTTGTTTCTGCCTGGCATTGTGCGGCCATTGCCAAGGGAGTCAAAAGCGCACGGGACCGACGGCAGTTTGCCGACGCTTATTCGGCTTTGCGACGTACTGGGGCAGGGTCTAAAAGGCGCAAGATCGATCGTGTCCTCCCGGCCCTACGCGACATCACGGGACAGCCTCTTGTGTCGGAGCGAGCAGTTGCCTCGCGCTGGCAACAACATTTTGCCAGCCTCGAGCTCGGGGCCACCTTCTCTATGGCTGATATCCCCCACATAGCAGGGCATTTCGGACGTGCACCGTATGACGGCATGCCGATCGATACGCCAGTCTCGCTTGCCACAACCCCGACTCTTTCCGACTTTCAGTGGTCTTGCCGACAGGCTCGTCGTTCGGCCCCAGGTTGTGACGGGATCCCAGGAGGCCTTGTGCGAGCGTGCCCTGCTGCCGTCGTTACATACTACTACCCACTCCAACTCAAGTTCTCCCTTGCACTAGTGGAGCCTATCCAGTGGAAGTGTGGATTTTACAGGGATCTCATCGAGTCTGGTCAAGCGGACCCGACACAATGCGTCAGCTCCAGGTTTATTCTTGTCTCGTCCCAGGCAAGAAAGGCGTCTCGGAGGTGTGCACGGAAACAGCTACTTCCTTTCTTGGCCCAGGAGGCAGGCGAAACCCAGTTCGGGGGCCTCCCAGGCCGCGGCACCGCCCGCGCATCCCTCATACTACGTGCTGCACAGGCTCTAGCCCGACGGCAGAATATGAGTTTTGGAGCCTTGTTTCTGGACGTGGTACAAGCGTTTTTTTCGGGCCATTCGCGAGCTCGTTATACGTGCCTGCCACGAGACCGAACTCGATGACGATGCAATTGCGACGTTGGTGCGTGCCGCCGGACTACCGCCCTCTGTGATGCCTCAGCTTGCCCAGAGACTCAGTGAGCGGCCCGCGGCCCTCAACAACTCGGATGTCGACCGACATGTGGTGGCCCAAGTCGGCCAATGCTACCAGGCCCCCTGGTTTGTCTGCGAAGGGTGCGATCAAGTCTCGTTCCCACAGAGATCCTTCTTTCCTGGGCAGCCCCTAGCTGATGTTCTATTTGAACTCCAAATGGCCGACTGCATGAAGGATGTCCGCACCCAGCTTACCGATCAAGGATATGCCCACCTTCTCCCGCCACCGACAGGCAGGTCGCTGGCAGCATTACTGCCTGCTGACCCGACTGAACGACCCCAACCCACTCTACCACTACTCGATATTTCGTGTGCCGATGATGGAACCGTCATCCTAATCATGCCTGCGAGCCAGCTGTATGATGGACTCAGCCGAGTTCTTGTATGTGTTTCCGATGCGTTTGCCACCCGAGGACACAAACTCAACCTGGGACCGTCCAAAACGGCGGCATTGATTTCGTGGCGCGGACCCGGACTTAAAAAGGCTAGGCATGCCGCTTGGCATGAATGTGGAGGATACATGTTGGCGTCTCGGAATTTCTGGGACGGATTCAGGCGCCCATCGTACACAACTATATCCATCTGGGCTCGGTGTTCGATGCGGGAGGTGTCATGACTCCAGAAATCCGTTATCGGTCGTCGTCATCGGTCGCCTCCCTGCAAGTGCTACGACGACGGGTGTTTGCCACCGATGACTTGGATATGAGAGTGAGCCTTAGTCTTGCATACAGTCTCGTCATGGCCAGTCGACTGTACAATGCAGGGGCTTGGCCCGCCCTCACTCGTGCCGAAGCCCATCTCATACAAGTTGAGGTCATGAAGGTGTATCGAGCAGCCGCCCGTGTCTGCTATCGCGAGGACATTTCGCAGGTCTCTGATCAGTTGGTACTGGCACGTTTGCGTCGACCCTCTCCAGTCATGATCCTACGGGCCGCCAGACTTCGGCTACTTGGGTCCTTGGTCCACACAGGTCCTTCGGTCGCTTTCGGGCTTGTCGCGGCCGAATGGCACGCCGCCGCCGATACGAACACCCAAAACCGGACAATGCTGGGACTTTGGTATGAGGATCTCGGTTGGCTACAACAGGCGCTCCCCACCCTGGGTGAGTTACCCCACCCGGCCGACGACTTTGCCGCATGGGAGTCTCGTATTCGTTGCAGTCAGCCAGCATGGAAGCGCCTTATTCAGGCTGGGTTACACGCACACGCACAGTATGCAGCACGTGCGACGTTGGCGCAGCATGTCGAACGCCAGTTCTTTGCCGTTGTGAAGCCCGTCGGAGTTCCCGACCGTATCTACACTAACGACGAGCGCGGGCTCATCGTGGATCCCCCACCCCCTGCCGCACATGCCATGCATACATGCCCGTGGTGCAGCACACAGTACTCATGCCATCGAGCCCTTCGGACACATATTGCGCGCGCACACCGCCAGCTGTCAACACTCGCAAAGGGCGACGCATGCCCTAGCGGCACCTGCATTACGTGCCTCACTACGTTCTACGCTCGGGCTCACCTAGTGGACCATTTGGCATTGGGGTCACCCCGGTGTTTACTTGTGTGTTTGCTACAGACCAACGACCCAGCCCATCACCTGCAGGCACAACCCATCCACAAGCCACCGGGCACTACTGCCCATGTGCGTATACCCCGTCGGCACGTGGTCGTGCCCACTACCAAGGCGTTCGGCCCACTAACCGAGGAGGCCACCAACCACCTCCACCTTTCACAGCAGGACGCACGCATGGCCCTACTGGAGGCTGACCCCTATCCCACTGACGACGCCCGAGCAGCCTTCCTACCACCACCAGCACCTCTGCCAGGATTAGATGACGTGTATGCCGTGCCCTACCCACCCGTCCAGACAGAACGCTACCCCACCCGCATGTTCCTACCCGACCAGTTTACAGGCTTGGCGGCACAGGCATTACCTGTTGCCATCAAGCGGGCCGAGTATTATGTCCTCAACTTGTTTTGTGGGCGTCGGCGTCCAGAGGATATTCAGGCATGTTTAGAGTGGACACACTACGACGTTGATTTTACGGTCACGGTCCTGTCCATAGACATTGCTATCGACCCCGTCCTTGGGAATATGATGCGGCCCCAGACCTTGGAGGTTTGGAAGGAACACATACGTGCGCGCAGGGTGGTCCTCTTTGGAGGTGGGCCTCCCTGCGAGACCTGGTCCGCCATCCGATGGGCTCGGGACATGGGGCCCCCGCCACTGCGGTCCCACGATGACTTCTGGGGTATGCTTGCCATTACACTGCGTCAGATGGAGCAGGTACGTGTTGGCAACGAGCTCCTAGGAGCCATGATAGAACTTTTCGCCGTTCACCTTGCCGTCGGCACTTGTTGTTGGATGGAGCACCCAGTACCAGGGTCGTGGCGACAAGAGGCTGTGAGTTCATGGTTGTACCCACCTTTGCGTGCGATCATGTCGTCCCCAGCGGCCTCTACAACCGATTTCGATCAGTGCGAACACGGTCAGTGTGCTCGCGCGCCTACGCGAATTCTGGCCTTGAGGTTGTGTGCACTGCATGATCGCCTTGTGGAAACGCCTGGCCGCGGACGTTGCTCCCACGGTCGGAACGCCCACGAAGTGCTCCTGGGTTTCGACGGTCAGAAGGATGAATGGCGGACGGCCAAAAAGAAGACATGCCCCCCCGCGCTTTGTCAGGTCTCGGCTCACGGTATCGTGGATGCGGTCAGTCATAGGCGTGTGACGAGCGACCCTCAGGCATGGCCTGAGGACTTGGGGGAGGAGGAAGGGGCACTCCGTGGGGCACTAGAGGCATTTTATGTTTCCTGGGACCCGTATCTAGGTACGAACGAGGAGTGGGCACCCGATTTCGTAGGAGCCACGAGGCGACGCCCCCGCGCCGACCCTGGAAGCTTTAGGTTCTTGCCCCCCGAGCTCCCAGGTGAAAGGCCAGGTGCCGATCTGCCCGAGCCGTCCCTCGTGCACGACCCCAGTGCCACTCCTCGGCAGGCAGGGCCTGCCGAGGCGGACGAAGAGCAGGAATGCGCAGACGCCCGTGCCTTTCTAGAAGACTCAGCGTCTGCGTCACACGTCGCCCCTGCCTCTGCTCCCCCTCCTGTTCCCACTCCAGTCCAGCTCGCGGACGCACGGCGTGGCATGATTCACCGCAAATGCGCCGAGGCCAGAGATAGACGTAAGGCGCGCCTTGCCGCGCGCATAGCTCCTTGGGCGTTGCGGCCGAATTTCGGCAGCGGCATCTTTGGCTAGAAGAAGGTTGGGTGGAGGACCAGGAGGGAGACGTCGACGACGATGATCGAGCGAGGGAGCGACCTGCCTTTTTCGCTTTCTTGCTCTCTCGCCGCCAGCCGCCCCCCCCGCTTGCCGCCCCGCGCTTTCTTTGTACCCTCCCCAGCTGCCTCTCGCCGCGCTGATTGATCAGTCAGTTGCGTTCCGACGTGCCTGGGTGTGGGTCAGGTCCAGGTGGCCCTGGCAGGCAAGCCGCCAGGGCCTGCGGGGCATGGGCCCCCGCACACTTGTGTGCGGGGCGACTGCAGTCCTCCCCCTGTTGACCGAGTGCGCCCCCCCCCTGCTGGTGCGGCCTCTCCAAGGCAGGCCGGTGGGGGGCAGCGCCGTTTCGCCTCCCCCCGCCCGCGAGGCACGGTGGCTGGCTCGCCAGCCTGCCAGCGAGCCTCTCTCACTTGCCGCCGCTCTCTCGCATCCAGCCTCTCTCGCTTGCGTGCCCGCCCTCCCTCTTGCTTGCACGCTGCCTGCCTCTCTTTGAAGGGGCGGTTTGCGAGGAGGGCTTGTGCGCGGTGTGGGCAGATGCAGAAGGGTAGCCGGGCGGGATTGTTCACTTCGACGTGCGCGCTCTCTTGCACCCACGCCGGCGCCACGTTGGCAGCTCATTGCATTGTGTATTCGTGGATCGGGCGAGAGCGCACCCTGCTGCGATGGTGTCGTCACAGCTACCAGTCAGTTGGAGATTGGGAAGGGGTCCTCTCTTGGGCAGGGATCCAGCGCTACAACGCCTGCAGGACCGCCCTCCTTTGTGCAGCCTGCCGCCCCGCTCGTCCTAGCGCAGACCACGTTTTTCAGTCGCTGCCCGAGCGGGCCTGTGCGCCCACTGCCCTGCCGCGCGGGTTGAGCCCCGCGGCTGTCAGCTGATGATTCGATTCCGCGTGTCTCAGACCGCGGCGTGTCTCGTCTGATATGGGTCGAATTGGTAGGTGGGATCGTAAGGAGAGGTGGGTTGGGTGTACTGGTACTGTATACTGCAATCCTTAGGTGCCCGTGCGATCTCACTATTTCAGTTGCATCGCTAGCCGCAGCGCCACCGTAGCTCGATAGGCTAGTTGCCTCAACGAGCAGGCAATCCAAAATCCCTCCCCATCCTCCTCCCCCTCGGCCGCCTCCCTCCGCCTCCTCCTCCTCCTCCTCCTCCGCCTCCCTCCGCCCCCCTCCTCCTCCTCGCACCCGAAGAGGGAGAGGGCGGAGGCCACTTGCGCCACCGCGTGCCCGAGCCGAATTAACGCTTCCAGAAAATCGCCTGAAGTTGGAGGGGGGAGGGGGCAGGATGGGGAGGAGGAGGAGGAGGAGGAGGAGGAAGAGGAGGAGGAGGAGGAGGAGGAGGAGCTGGAGGAGCACCGGAAGGCGCAGGGGGCGGTCGCGCGGCCGGGGGGCCTGCGCCACCGACCCCCCCGTTAGGCGCGCGCGCGCCCGCCCGAGGCAAGGAGCAGGGAAGAAGATGGGAAGCAGATGGGAGAGGAGGGGGGGGCAGACAGACGCGGGGCGATCAGTGGAGGCGCGAACGTGGAAAACGACCCCCCCAAGGATCCTTGGGTGGGTGGGGCGAAACGAATTTCCTGGCAGCATACGCGGGAGGAGGGAGGGCAGAGCGACGCCACAGCCAAAACGACTACGGAGGAGGAGGAGGAGGAGGAGGAGGAGGAGGAGGAGGAGGGCAGGAGAGAAGGACGTGGCGGAGGAGGAGAAAAAAGGAGGAACGGTGACTAAATAGAAGACTAGATGCGGCCTCGGCGCCGCATTGCGCCGGCCGCCTGGGCCGGGCAGGACGTCCGCCACGGCCGCGGCTGGGCCCCCGCGCCGCCCAGCAGCATGGTGGCCACGCCGCGCTGCAGCGCTATGACCGATCGCTGGCGGATGTCCGCCACGCTGGCTGCGCGCCGGTCGCCAGTCGGTGCCTGCGCACGCAGGAAAGCCCAGAGCTTGCGGCCCTCTGGCCTCCAGTCTTCAGCGCGGCCGCAACCAAGCCTGGGCCTGGGTAGCGGCGGCGCTTCTCCAGCTCCCGCTCGCGCGCCGCTGCCCAGTAGGCCCGAGCCCACGCGCGTGCCGTGACGTCGTTGGCAGAAGCTTCAGCGACGCTGACATCTACAGCCATGCGCACAGAATGGTTGGTGACCACGGATGACTTTTCGACGCCCTGTTGCGCCATCCTGAACCGCCCTGGGACGTGTTGTTCTGTCAGCATTCAGTCTGCGTCTCCAACCTCTCGTAGCCACGCTGCGAGGACGTCCCGGCACCACTTGTGGCGGCGCGCGGAGCCCGGGCCTGTGCGTCATGGACACCGTAGCGCCTCTGGGACACGCATCCGCAGAGCGCGCCGGTTGTCGTCGCACGGTGCGCGCACGGCGCTCCGCTGCTCGCCGCGGGGTCTGCGACCAGGAGGCGGCACCGGAGACTGACGATGAAATCGTCGTCGCCGAGCAGGTGCTCCTTCCTGCGAGGGTGCCAGGGCCAGGTTCTGCCCTCTCCGCCGGCGCTGCGAACCAGGGCTGCCCCGTCCTTGCCCCCCTGGGTCACCAAGCGCCGCAGCAGGTCGCGGTGAACCCGCCGCGTCGCTGGCTGGAACACTTCTTTCTGGGTGTTCGCGTGCGCTGCTGCGCCTGCGGCGCCAAGGCGGGCCGCGCTGTCGCCAGCGCTGCTGTGAGTCGGGGCGTCGCTGCGCGGGCGGCGGCCTCGGTCGGCAAGCCCTGGTCGGCTCGCACGGCGTCCTCCACCGCGGCCCACGACGCCACCCAGGCAGCGTCGGCCCGCAGCGCCGCGCTCTGGAAGCCCGCGCCCACGAGCTTCAGCGGGAGAACAAGCAGTACGTTGCTGTCGTCCGAGAGCTGCGCGCCGATCAAACTCGATATCGCGGCCGCAACGCCCTCATCGTAACACTGTCAAGCCCCCGCGGCTGCGTCGCGAGCACGCTGGAAATCCTCCACGCCCGCGGGGACGTCTCGCCAGTCCTCATCGTCCTGTTGCTCCCCTGGCCGCGGGCGCACCAAGGAGACGCGACTCCCAAGGCAGGGGAGCTCTCTGACAATGTACTGGGCCAGGTCTGCGGGCAGGTCGGCCGGCGGTCCGGCGGGGAACCACAGGCGTGTTTTCGGCTCCCGCAGCTGCAACCCGAGCTCGCCGAAGAGGCGCCGTGCCTCAGCCAAGAGGCTTCTCAGGTTCCGCCGCGGCATGATCACTTACACGTCGTCAAAGTAAGCGTACACCCAGGAGTCCGCAGAGCGTTGGCGTGCAAAGTGAGTCCTCTCCAGCGCAGGGAAGCATACGCGTGGTCCGGAAACTGCTCCGCCTTGGCGCTCAACGCCTTGTGTAGAGCCTCCGTGCCAGACGACTGTCCCACGCCGTACTGACAGTCACCGACTGTGTCTGCAATGGCGGCTCGTCTCGCCTTGCACACTGCGCGGCCCAGCAGCCGGCGCGGTACGGATCTGCAGGCCAGTACCCGGGTGCTGTCGTTCTTCTTGGCCAGGCCCAGCAGCCTTCCCGCCGTCGCCAACGTCAGCACTTCCCGGGGCACATCTCCCCCAGCGAGTGCGGCCAGCACACGCGCCGTAGCCTCCCCCCGCCCGGCCGCGTGAGCCAGCGGCTGCCTGTGCTCGAACTGGTCACCCTGCGGACCGGCTCCTGCCCCTTGGGGCACCTTGCGCCAGTGACTGCGCAGCTCTTCCTCCACGTCTCGCAGCAGTTGCGCGCGGACTCTGCATCGGCAGGTCCGTCCACATCCGGACCGTCCGGTGCTTGCGGGCCCTGCTGCACGAAGGTTTCTGCGGTTTCGGCGGGAGTGCGCTGCGCGGCCGGCCCCCAGGCGGCAGCGGCAGCCTGGCCGAGCTCGCCTTTCATCAGCAGAGCTCGCACGCGATGCGCAGTGCGGTCTGGCGTGTCTGGCGCCCGCCCGTCGCGGGAGGTGATCGGAGTATCGCCCAGCAGGGTTTCCTCTTCCTCCTCCTCCTCCTTCTCCTCCTCCTCCTCCTCCTCCTCCTCCTCCCGCTTCCACCAGGGGGTGAGGGAGGCGGCCTTCCGAAAAGGCCTGGGGGTCTTTCAGGAGGCTACATGGGGCTTCCAGGAAGGCGTCTTAGGAGCCCCTGGGGCCTCTTGAGAAGCCCCCCCCTCTGCCTTCTTAGAAGCCCTGCCGCCTTTTGGGAACCCCTCCCTCCTCGCGCCATCACGCAGAGGCGGTCCCCGAGATCCAGGCGTTGCAATGTTTTCACGCCGGCTGTTTTCGCCCGTCTTCGGGCCCCATGATCATCACAGATCGATCGGGCTCGAGAAATGCCGCAGAGTGACGGGGTCGAGGGCCCCGGTCGTGCTTTTGCGCTCTTCTGCACTTTTGTTCGCAGCATCGGGATCTCAGTGGTGGTCCCGGGAGTGCACCAGAAACCTCCTCAGAAATCCCGCCGCCTTTTTGAAAGCCACCTCCCCTCGCGCCACCCCCTTGTGGGCCCTGCCAAGAGGGGGTCCCCGATATCCAGGCGCTGCAATTTGTTATGAATTGTTTACCGGGCGTTTTCGTCCGTCTTCGGGCCCCAGGGTCATTGTAGATCGATTTGACTCGAATCAGAACGCGTAAGACTCGAGTTCACCAGAGCTCGGGTTGGCCGACGCTTTTTTGACGGGCCCTTCCCGAATTCGGACGGTCCAGTTGGGTGGGAGGTCTGCAGCGGGAGCTCGCGTCACCTTTCAGACTGAGTCTTATCATGTTCCCGACGGCCCTGTCCAGCCAACCTCAGTCCCCCGAACCCGAGTCCTACGTCGCTCCGGTTGAAAATGTTGCAGAAGCAAAGGGTCCAGGGCTTTCTGTGGGCGAAGAACGCATCCTGCTGTAGCAAGTCGTTTGAGCCTTGTGTGCCGGCGTAATTTTGTCTTCAGCGTCGAGGAGCGTCGATTAGCGTGTGGGGGTCGATGAGATAGCGTCGATTTCGCGTCGAGTAGCGACGATTTCCAGCGTCGATTGGCGTCGATTCGCAAGAGCCGACAAGATGGAATGGGAGGCTCTCGCGATTTGCTGCCCAATTAGTTGCCCGTATCCGCGGCCTCGCGGGCCGGGACCCTGGGCCGCGACCGCGCGGATGCGGGGCGCTTTTCCGCGGATGCCCCGCGCGGAAGGCAGCCCCGCGGGCGCCCTGCGACCGGCGTATTCGCGGGAGCGCGCTCCGGAAGCCAGGCCGCAAGAACGCGGGCATGGATACGCTCTCGGTCACGCAGAGGTGTGTGTGTGGTTCGGCGGCGAGCGAAGGGGGGAAGTGAGAAGTAGAAGGCCATCTCAGAAGGTTTGGAAGGTCCCCGGCCTTCTGAGAAGTTTTCTAAGCCTTCCCCGAAGACTGAACAGCTTCTCAGAAATCGCGAGGGCTTCTGAGAAGTCCCACAGCCTTCGGAGAAGGCCTTCTCCTTCTCATCTCCCCCCCTCGCTCGCCGCCGAATGGTGGAGGGGGGAAGGCTTCTTAGAAGTTTCTGTGCTTCTTAGAAGGCGCGGGCCTTGCCTGCAGGTGTGAGGCTGGCTCCTTCGGAGAAGCAGCCACACGCTAAGGAGCCTTCCCCCCTCCCTCTGCCCCCTTGTGCGTGCGGCCAATGTTCGCCACTCGTAGGCACCTGGGATCGACGACCTCTCGGGAGACGCCGTCGCGGTACGGTGCAAGCCAGCCGTCCACGAAGAGAGACAGGGCCTCCGGGGGGCCTTTCTGAGAAGCCCCCCTCGCCCTCTCGGCGGGGCCGTAGCAGACCATCCCTGGGTCGACCGCGCCCCGGAATCTAGACCGCGAGGGCGCGGGTACGGGTACGTTCGCCGCTCAGGCCCCTCGGTGTGCTTCTCCGCGCTGCCGCACTTTTGCTTCGCAGCGCCCAGGCTCTCAGGGGTGGGGTCCCGCGAGAGGCGGCGGGCCCCGCCGAGCGGGCGGGGGGGGTTCTCTTGGCATCGCTCGGACGTGTGCATTTTTCTCGGCGAGGCCAGCGCCAGAGCATCCTGGACCATCTGGAGAAACACGCGCGACACCAAACAATGCACTGGGAGTGGGCGTCTGAGCGATGGCAAGTGCTGAGGAAGGGCCCCCCCCCATGGAAGCCCGCGGGCGACTCGTGTGCACCGTGCCGTTGGCGTCTCCCGCAAGACTCTGCAACCAGGACCGCTCTCGGAAGGGACTCGCTGTTCCCTGGGTCCTTCCGTGCTTTCTTCTCCAGCCTTCCTCGTGCACCCGGGTGTTGATGGCGCCAACAAGGGGCTTCCTTACTTCCCAACCATCCTGTGGTGTCGGGTCCTCGTTTTGAAGAGACGGTCCCCGCGTTCCTCCTCTCCTCTCCTCCTCCTCCCCCTCCCCCTCCTCCTACCCCTACTCCCTCCCCCTGCGTTTCCCCCACCCAGTACAGCGTTTCGTGGCCCCATAGGGAGCCCCACCGAAGGCCCCAGTGGGGGTGCCCGCATGCGTCCACCACGCCCAGTGCAGCGCTTCGTGGCCCCCATAGGGAGCCCCACCGAAGGCCCCAGTGAGGGAACCGCGCCGCGTCGAGCCCGCCGCCGCAGGGCCGCCTAGCCCGCCGCGGGCCTCCGATGGCGGCGGCGACGGACTGCCGTGCGGCGCTGGTCGCGGCCCGCGGGGCTGCGCTGGCTGTGCACGGCGCTGCTGGCCTGGCGCGGGGCGCGGCAACCGCTCGGCTGCTGCGCACTGCCGAGGGCATCGTGCGCGCCGCGGCGGCGATGCTCGACGCCGAGCTTCGCGCCGCCCGTGGCGCTGCCGCTGGTGGTGGAGGAGTCGGTGGCGCAGGTGTCCCTGCTGCGCCGCCTGCCGCACCTCCTGTTCCTGCGACGGGCGCACCGCCTAGAGGCCTGCGGCAACGGCGGAGGCGCCGTAGCCTCGGCGCCGCCGAGCTCGCGGTGAGCAGGATGTGGCGATGGTCCCCTCCGCCGCCGAGGACACTACGGCGGCGGCTGCTGCTGCTGCTGTCGGCGGCGCCGGCGACTGCGGCCTCGAGGACGACAGCTGGGCTGACCGCCTGGTCCGCCCATTGCCCTCGGCCGCCGCGCCTGCCGCTTCGATTGTGGCGGCCGCCGCCGAGGCGCCCCCTACTCGTGAGTCGCCTGGAGCACTGCTCGGCGGCAAGGGGGGGGGCGCCGCTGGAGGTCCTGGGTGTGGTGCTGCGGCGGCACTGTTCATGGAGGAGGTGTTCGCGCTGTGCGACGCGGGCCTCCAGGAGGCGGTCGGCTACACGCCCCAGGACAGCGTCGTGCTGCGGCGCGAGATCCAGGCTCGGCTGGCGACCCGCCAGGGCTCCTGAGGGAACGGCTTCGGTTGTCTGCCCTTTTTCGAGGGCGGCACGGCCTGGTGGGTGCCCCGCGTGGGTGCCCCAGGTGGTGCCGCATACCTCTGTTGTGCACGCCGAGCAGGCGTCAGCCTCGGCCTCTGCGGTAGCGGTGGGTTGCCAGGCGGATCGTGGCGCGCTGCGCGCCAAGGCCACTGAACATTAATAAAGGCCCCATAGAGGGTGCCCGATGCGTCCGCCACACCCAGCGCAGCGCTTCGCGGCTCCATAGGGAGCTCCATCGAAGGCCCCAGTGAGGGTACACATACGTCCGCCACGCCCAGTACAGCGCCTGGTGGCCCCATAGGGAACCCCACCGAAAACTTCAGCGGGGGTGCCCGCATGCGTCCGCCATAGTGCAGCGCTTCGTGGCCCCATAGGGAGCTCCACCGAATGCCCCAGTGGGGGTGCCCGCATGCGTCCGCCACAACCAGTACAGCTTTTTGTGGCCCCGTAGGGAGCCCCACCGAAGGCCCCAGTGGGGGTGCCCGCGTGCGTCCGCCACACCCAGTGCAGCGTTTCGTTGCCTCATATGGAGCCCCACCGAATGCCCCAGTGGGGGTGCCCGCATGCGTCCGCCACACCAGGTACAGCGCTTCGTGGCCCCATATGGAGCTCCAGAGAAGGTCCTTGTGGGACCGCCCGCGTGCGTCCCCCCCATCCAGCGCAGCATTTCGTGGCCCCATATACAGGCTCCACCGAAGGCCCTAATGGCACCGCCCGCATGCGTCTCCACAACCAACTACAGCGCGTCGTGGCCCCACAGGGAGCTCCACCGAAAGCCCCAGCGGGACCACCCACATTCGCCCCCCCCCACATCCAGGACCGCGCGCCCCATCACGCGTTGCGTAGCCCACTGGAAGCGGCACCCAGAACGCGTTTCACACAGGTGCACATGGTTGGGTCCTTCGCCAGGATGATTACTTTCAGCACCCCTTCTCTCCGCAGCCCGACTGGATGGTAAGACCCCGCTAAAAAAAAGGGCGGGGGGGGCTTCTTAGAAACGTCCTCCAGAGGCCCTCTCTGTCCGCAGACGGCTGGCGTGCACCGCGCCGCGCCGGCGTTTCCCGAGGCGTCGTCGACCCTCGGTGCTCATGGACGTCGAACGTATCCGCAATTATCCGTGGCCTGGCGTTTTGGCCTCCGGGGCGCGTTCCCGCGGATGTGCGGTCGCACTGCTGGTTTCCGCGCGGGGCACCCCCGCGGAAAAGCGCCCCGCATCCGCGCGGCCGGCCCAGGACTCTGGCAAGCGAGGCCGCGGATGCAGAGATGTGTGTTCGCCCGCGAGGCGCATAGCTTTGCAGCCCTCGGGGCCGAACGGCGAGGCACCGTACCGCATCGGGGCGGGGCCTGACAGGAGTCCAAGGACGGCACGGTGCATCCTCCTTGGACCCCCCCCGCGTTCCTCCTCCTTGGACCCCCCCCCGCGTTCCTGGAAGGCCGCCCTCGCGGTGGAGGCGGCCGGGAGGTCTGAATTGGATTGGCCCGAGAAAATCAATCAATGCAGGGGAATACGGGCAACTGCGCTCAATGTGTTTTTTTGTAGGCGTCGCCTCGGCTGCTGGCAAACGATCCTGCCAACAGGAGCGGGGGGAACTTCGCGATGGCTGCAGTGGTCCGGGGGACCTCTCCAGTTGCAAGAAGACCAACTTTCCCTCCTGCTAAAGCTCGGCGGAGAGTGGGAACGATCCCATGCGGCGCTGTAGCAGCCTCGCCCCCCCCTCGAGGTTTCGCGGGCTACCCTCTGGGGTCGCAGGGCGCCGACGGCACGTGGTTGACGCGGCAATCGAGGCTCTGCTGGGCCCGGCCAGGGTTTTCCCATTTCCGGCTGCTCGGAGCGGGGGACTGTGCACCTTTCGCTCCAAGACACGCATAGCATTCAAGCGGCCCGCGGGTCGCAGCCTGACAGGTGGGTGGGCCAGCGGACCTACATGTGAGCATCTTATACAGCTCTAGCCTACAAGAATGCCCCTCTGCGGACCGTCGCGCTGAGTTTTTGTTGCAATTCCGGGCCTGCTCCGAACTGCCACAGAATCCAGAAAAATGGGTCCTGCGGATTGGCGCCCCGTATTAGTGGGGGTCTCTACTGCGTCAATGAAGATACCCCCGGAGGGCTGACCCGAGGCCGCCGCGCAGCCCGCACGCGGGTGCTTGCAATCCGCGTTGAGTCGGTTCTCGGACCCCTTTTGGGGGGCCATCTGTTTTTCGCTCTGGATTCTTTCTCTTTGCAGCCCCAGGGCCCGACAACGGCCCCCAGAGGCCGACCGAGCTAAGAGATTGTCCCGAACCCAGAAGTTCGAAACCTCTTCCCCCCCCCCCCCCCCCTCCTGATCCCGGAACCAATGCTGGGCTAGCTCAGTCGGCTCCACCCCCAACGCCAACCCTACCGTGTGCGCGCCGCCGCGAGGAGGCCCACGGCCCGATCGCGCGGGGCAGCCTGGTGTGCGTCCGCACCGGCTTCTCGGAGCGGAGCCGCCCCCAGGGCGCCTGCGCGTCGCTGGTGGCGTCGAGGTCGAGTTCGCCGCCGTCGTGGCTTCGTCGTCGAGGTCGAGGTCGTTCGCGGCGTCGTTGGAGAGGACCAGGGTGGAGAGTATGGAGAGGGAATGATCTGATGATGATAATGGAGATGATGTTGGTGATGGGGATGATGGTGATGGTGATGATGATGATGATGATGATGATGATGATGATGATGATGATGATGATGATGATGATGATGATGATGATGATGATGATGATGGCGATGCCCGCCAGTGGTGGGCCCGCCGCTCCGCTCTGGGGGCGGGGGGGGGGTTGTTCGCGAAACTGGACTTGTCCGACGCCTTCGCAGCCCAAGACAGGCAGGCTCTCTCCCGCGCGGTCCACGAAGAGCTCCGCGTCTGCATATTGTTTACTTGTCTCGAGTGGTTTGCCCCGCCGCCTGATTTGATGGGTGCCGCTCGGTACCGTCCTGACAGTATGGTCGATGGCTTTGCGGGCGACGTGGGGATTTCCGACGGCGCGGGCCCGGGGCAAGGAGGGCGGCGAGGCGCCAAGGGTGAAGAACGATGCTTTGCGCGCTGGGTGTTTTTCTTGGTCGGCGGCGCTGTGTCCTCCGTTTCTGACCTAGAATTGGGTGGCGCTGTTGCAGAAGTGATCATATCATGGACCCGCTGTTCGCGCGTGGTTACCTGGGTGTGCTGAATCAGTTGGAGATGATCGCGCCTTGCGCATGCGCGACAGACAAGCGCCCTGGCGTTATTTGTCCACTCGGCGCGTTGCGAGCGACGCCTATTCCTTTTCACAGCGAGACAGCTCGCAAAACCCGTTCTCCAAGCGCATTCTGACATGTTTGAACCAGTAGATACGTGAAAATGGCATCGCAGAGATCCGCGCAGATGCCATGGCAGCCAGCGAACTTCCTGTTCCTGCCACGTGGAGCAAGAGCGAGTGGACGCCGCAAGGGTCTCTCAGCTGTGCTCGTGGTTGGCAGCCTTCGACACCATGCGCCACGTCTTTCGTTAGCAACTCGCCTCCGAATGTGTGATGGTGGTGTGTGTGTGTGTGTGTGTGTGTGTGTGTGTGTGTGTGTCTTGAGCTGCTCTGCGCGCAGCGTGGCTCGGCGGATGTAGTCGACCCACGGCTCCATCGTGGCATCGCCGTCGGGATGTCGCTTTTGTTGTGCCTGTCTGTCGTTTCGGTGTCGCGACATATGGGCTTCGAGAGGGCTCCGTGTCGCGACTGATGAGCGCGGTTCGGAAATCGGGCCAGGACGGGATCCGATTTCCCTACTCGGACCCCTCCCCTAAGGGTGTCTGGTAATATCCCCCTCGCACTCATCCTCGCATTATTCTTGTGTTCCTTCGACCTCCTGACATTCTTGCTCCTCCTCCTCCTCCCGCCTCCCTCTTTTTTTGTTTCCTCCTCCTCCTCCTTCCCCTTCTCATCGTCATCCTCCTCGTTCTCGTCTGCCTCCTCTTCTCCTTCCTCCTCCATCCTCCTCCTTTCCTCCCCCCCACGCCCTCCTGTGGACGAGGCCATGTGCCCGCCTGACCCCACCTCGAAGAAAATGCGCCCAAGGAGCGCTACCGGGCAGCCGTCGATGAGCGCCGCCGTGTCCGGGGCGCCCGCGCCGGCGCGACACACGCGGGGGAGGACCCTCC
>CAUYUJ010014333.1:220000-315000 GCA_963575745.1 Prorocentrum cordatum | reverse complement strand
AACAGAATGTGCGCGGCGCTAAGGCGAGAACCACAATTTGAAAAGGAACCGCCCTCAATCCGTGAAATTCCTATTTCCAACGACTGTGCGCGGCGCTAAAGCGAGAGCCACATGTTGAAAACTACCCGCCCTCAATCCGTGAAGCTTTTGCAAATGTTAAGAGCGAATGTGCGCGGCGCTAAAGTGAGCTCCACATGTTGAAAACGACCCGCCCTCCATCTCTGAAGCTGTGAAGCTTCAGGGTCATAGGCTCGGACGCAACGCCCGGCCCGCCCTAAAAACTGGCCTCGGGGTGCGACAGGAAATATCATTTGTAATGAAGAGGAAAGGAGGAGCTGCAGGAGGAGGACGAAGAAGAGGGGGCGGAGGAGGAGGAGGAGGTGGAGGAGGAGGAGTGAGGAGGAACTGGAGGAGAAAGAGGGAACGGAGGAGGACGAGGAGGATGGAGGGTGTGAAGGAAGAAGAGGGGACCGATAAGGGCTTGTTGTGGGGGGGTGAGAATGAAGCTGAGGGATATCGGTGGTGCTGGTGATGGCGTGGATGGGTGGATGGTGTCAGTTTCGGAGATCATGTTCTTGTTCCATTTGTGGTGATGGTGATGTTGCTGAAATGGTGATGCCGATGATTATGATGATGATACCGATGATGATGGGCAGGATGAGGTAGATGCCGATGATGATGTTGATGGTTACTGTGAGCATGCTTATGGTGACTGCGATACTGATTAGTGTGTTGATGGCGATGACGCCGCTGAAGGCGATGACATTTGATCACAGCGGTGATTACAATGGTCATTGTAATGCTGACGGCAACGGGCATCATGATGTTGATGTTGAAAATGATGTTGATCATGATGATGGCCATAATAACGATGATGATAATGATGAGGATGTTGAAGATGATGATGATGATGATGATGATGATGATGATGATGCTGATGATGATGATGATGATGCTGCTGATGATGATGATGCTGGTGAGGTTGATGACGGTGATGATGATGACGATTATGCTGACGAAGACCTTGATGATGATGATGATGATGATGATGATGATGATGATGATTCTGATGACGATGATGACGATGATGATGCTGCTGCTGATGATGGCGATGCTGAGGATGCTGATGATTATGACGACGATGAGGATGACGATGCGGATGATGCTGATGATGCCGATGATGATGGTGATGATGATGCTGGTGATGATGCTGATGATGCTGGTAATGCTCGATGCTGATGATGCTGCTCCTAATGATGCTGTTGCTGATGCTAATGATGATGATGATGACGATACTGATGCTGCTGCTCCTCATGGTGATGATTCTGATGCTGCTGAAGGTAATGCCGATGATGACGTTGACGGTGCTGCTGCTGATGATGATGATGATGATGATGATGATGATGATGGTGATGCTGGTACTGATCATGGTGATTGTGGTGGTGGTGGTGGTGTTGGTGACGGTGGTAGTGGTGATCATGGTGATGATGGCGATGCTCGTGGTAGTGGTGGTGGCGGCGATGGTGGTGATGCTGATGATGCTGATGATGATGCTGATGATGATGATGATGAGGATGATGACGTTGATGATGGTGGGAGAGGAGGAGGAGACGAAGGGGGGACAGATGAGGCTCACTCATGCTCCTCCCCCCCCCTCCTCCACCTCCTCCTCCTCCTCCTCCGTCCTCTGTCCTCCCACGTTCCCCTTCGCGCCGCCGCCATGTCCGGTGCCTTGTGTCCAACCTTGGCTGGTCCGCTGCGCTGTCTTGCCTCAGGGTCTGATCAGTGCACCGCGCTCACCCTAGACGCGCCTTAGACATGTCGCCTTCGATCATGATACGCTGTACTTCCTTTACGGAGGATATTGTTTCTTTTCTTGCATCCTCACTTCTAGCCCGCCCATCGCGCTACTCGGCGCGGTCGGCCCAGGGATCGGGCCGCCCGCGAGGTGGCGGCCGCGAGCCAGGCTTGGAGCAATCTCCTCGCGTAGATTTTCTCGCCCTCCTGTCGTTTCCTCCTTTTCAATATTTCAGGATGTGGGCGGGCTGGTGGCGGAAGTGGGACTCGCGCCACCCCGCCCGCCCGCAGAGTCTCGAGCACGCTGAACTCTGACACTGGGCGACGGCCGTCTCCTCATCCTTCGGGGGCGATTTCTCGCCCCCAATTCCCGATGTCCGCCTGGGAAATTAAGTCGTCCATGAAAAGGGGGGGAAACTATGAGATAACAACCCCAGAAGGGGTCTGTTCGGACACGTCCCTTTCGAGGATGGGCGCCCCCTTTCGTGCGTCCCAGAATTCGGCTTCAAGCTCTTGACGTTTCGCGTATCTCCACCAGTCCATCTAGAAACGCTTGCCGAGGGAATTAGGTTCGAATCAGGACAGTGCAGAACATTGCAGTATAACGGTTTTGTTCGTCCCCTCCTTGCAAAGTGAGAGTTTGGGAGGCCTCTCGGGGCGATCTTGGGCCCAATGCATCGAAAGGGGGGGTCACGGATTCCGCCCCATCCCCCGTCCAGGAGGCCCGCCTTGGGGCCATGTTGAGGCCTGGAAAGCCCATCAGAAACGAATGTGCGAGACAACAGAACACATGGTTTTTTTCTGGAAATCTGTGTAGGACTTGTGCCTCTTGGGGGGTACGTGGAGGGCTCGGAGGGCCCTTGAAACCGTTTTGGGGCCATCTCGAGGCCTCTTGGAGGTATGTCGGAAGCTATCTCGAGCTATCTTGAGCCACGTTCGAGGCCATCCTGGGGGCTCTGAGGCCTCGTTGGAACCATATTGGGCCATCTTGGGCGCTCTAACTGGCCGCGGCTCCCCCCTTTCCCAGGCCCAGGGGAGGGGGCAGGGGGAGGGGTCAAGGGTCACGCTACCTTCCTAGATAGCAGACCGTCTAGCTCATCCCCACCGACCCTCCCAACACATAAGTATTTCCCGAGCCTGAGCATGTTCAGCTTTCGTCTTTGGGTGAACAGCAATTGGGAACCAACGCCGACCCTAGGTGCGCGACGCTTGGGCGAGGTGCACCATGCGTGCCAGGGGCGCCACGCGCGCCAGGCACCCCTGGGGCCCGAGCGTGCCAGGCGCGCCTGGTGCGCCAGATGCGCCACGTGCTCCGAATGCGCCAGGTGTGCGGCACACTCCAACCGCACACGGTGCGCCACGTTCGGGGGGCGTGCAGAGTGCGTCAGGTGCGCCTGCGCCTATGACAGCACACATCGTGAAACATGTCGGAGTCGAAAACCAATACCCATCGCTGTGTCTGGTGGGCCTGCGCACAGCAGGCCACGCGCCACCACCCCCGCCGTCCCTGTCAAAAACCACTTGACAGTGATCGTGGGGGGGGCGCGCATGACCCAGATGTAGCCGCAACGTGCATGTTCTTTTGTGTTTGTCAGGGATGGTAGCCCTGCGCACAGCAGGGAATATGCTGACACCCGCGCCGTCCTTATCAACAGCAATACAACCTGCCCGCGGGCCGCACGAACATGATTCAAGATTTTGCCCCGACGTATATGTTGCATTGTTTTTTGAAAAGGAGTTGTGGGGGGGGGAGGGGGGGCGCGTCGGGTTGGCCACGCATGCTCCAAATGTGGAGATATGTTGCGTTTTGTATGGTTTTTGATAGGGATGGGTGGGGGCCTCCTGGGTTTGGCATGGTTCCCGGTTCGCCGCCGGCCAACTGGGGTAGGGGGCATATATGGTTAGGGAACAGTGATAGGCCTGTCCCCCCGAACAGGAGACGGAAGGAACTTTTGCAGAGAGAAGGCCAAGTTCGTTCAGCCACCTACGCCCAGAGGGTTGGTTGAATTTCGGATCCATTCGAAACCCAACAGCGTCGGGGATTGGGTCCCATCCCGATGCCCACCGTCCCACAACCCCAAGCGGGGAGATGCCCGTCAAGACCCGAAGCGAACAGCCTATATCCCAATCTAGTGCGGGCCGCTCCGGCCAGTGGGGCCCAAACCACGCCAGAGGGGATAGGGATCGGCTAAACGTTGCTTAAGCTTCCACGTTAGTTTTTACTCTCTGACCTCGACTTCGACAGCGTCCTCGACCTCGACCCTGGCAGCGAGGCCGACGGCCGCGGCAGCGGCGCGCCGCCCATTCCCCGCCTCCGCAGGAGGACAACATCGAGCACTACGCGCATTGCGGCATCGTCCATCAGTTCGCGCAACGCCGCCTGGAGCTCCAGCTGCATGGAGCTCGCCCGCTGGCGTCCTTCCTCGGCATGGGAGTCGCCATGAATCCGGGCAGCCATTCCGTCCTCGGCAAAACGGCTTTGATCCGCTACGCTGTCATGCGCGCCGTCAACGCCAGCAACCACAACAACTGGAGATGTTCCATTACTTCTCCCTCGTCTACGTCCTCGTCCTCCGCCGCTCCTTTTTTTTTTTTTTTTTCTCTCGTCGGCTTCTGATGCCCTTTAGCAGTGATTGCGGGAGGCCGCGCGCAGCCACCCGCGGGCCCTGCAGCTACTGCCCTGACGCTGCGTGACACGTGCCACAAGCCGGTTCGTTTGTCATCGCGTGGCGAACCGCTGTGCCGCATAGCCGGCCCTGCGTCAGTGCTCCCCCCCATCGTCCGCTCGCGTGGGACATTTGCGCGAGCGCCCTAGGCTATGCTCTGACTGGTCTACGCGCTCGCGAGCTTAATTGTTTTCCGCCTCCATCCTCCTCCCCCTCCTCCTCCGCCTCCTCCTCCTCCTCTCCTCTGGGGTCTCGCCGATGCGACGTTAGGGCATGTCGCATCGTTCCGCGTTCGCACGTTTTTGCTTGGGGCCGTTCTCCCAAGCAGTGGCGGTAACCAGCGCTCAGTGTGTTGGTTCCGTGTGCGAAGTCTTCCTCGTTCCCCCCACGTTGTCCTCGTCTTTCTTTTCCTTTGTCTCCCGCCTCCCGCGTCCTATACCATGGCGTGTTGTTTTGTTGTGGATAGGTCGGTTGGGCCGTTTTATATCATTCAGCTCGTTCGCAGGCACGGGTGCGATACGTTTTCCGGCGAAGTCATATTTTATGGCATGCGTATATTCGTCTTTCCGCTCGCCGTCTTCTCCTTCTTCTGATTCGGTTGGATCACCTGAAGCGTGCACTGTTTCAAGGTTTGTTGGTGCGCTTCGGGCATGCAATTCCCGGTATGCTCTTCAAGCGAGCTAGTGACCTAGGTGTTTGTGGGAGGAAAAACTACTCCCCGCCTCCCCAGGAGTACTGCCTGCCGACCATGCACTTCCCTGGGCTCTCCCCCGCGGCGGCCGCCTGGCTGGTGGAGGCTTTGCGGGCCCGGGGACCGAGGATCGGGGATCGGTGGTCGAGGTTCACCTCGAGGAGCATGGGCCGAGGATCGAGCGTCGCCTCGAGCATCGACCGCCTTTTTTATCGTGACTGGAGGGGCACCAGGAGGATTGAGGATGGAGGAGCGAGAGACAATTCTAAGGTCCAGACCTCTAACGTATCAGCAAAAACCAAGACGGACATTTTCCGTCGTCTTCGGCGTCTGTGGGTTCTCGCCTGGCCCAGGGGATCGGCAATGGTGCAGAGCTCCGCGGGCCTCGTATGGGAAAAACCAAGGCTTCGGGGGTTTGGGGGGTTTGAAGTCAAGGATCGTCGTCGTCGCCGTCGTCGTCGGCGAGTCGGTCGGTCGGGCAGGGCTCCCCCCCCCGCAGGCAAACGACGACGACGAAAACGGAGCGGTGAGGCTCGACGCATCGAGATTTCCGGGCACCCTTCGACCTCTCCTGGGCTTCAGGGCGCGCCTGACAGCTTCAGTAGGGGCCTCCTCCCATGCGGACCTTCCGAGGCCTACGGAAGACGTCGGCCGCCGGTCGTCGGTCGTCGGTCCTCCGTCGTCGTCGTCTTCGTCGTTTTCGTCGTCGTCGTCGTCGTCGTCGTCTTTGTCGTCTTTGTCGTCGTCGTCGTCTTCGTCGTGGTCCGTCGTCATCTTCGACGACGTCGCTTCGTCGTCGCTTCGTCGTCGTCGTCGTCTTCGTCGTCGTCGTCTTCGTCGTCGTCGTCGTGGTCGTCGTCGTGGTCATCGTCGTCGTTGTCGTCGTCGTCGTCGTCGAGGCATCGAGGTCTTCGGCTCTTCGGCCCTTCCTGGGTTTCAGGGTGTACCCGGGGCGTGTCTATAGGGACCGCCAGAGGGCCTCCCGAGGGCTCCAGAAGACGTCGTCGTCCTCCTCCGCCTGCTCCTCCTCCTGCTCCCTCTTCACAGGGCCTCACCCTTCTCCTCCTCAACAGCGGGATGCTATCGAGGAGCAGGCTCGGCGAGCTGCTGACTCTGTTGATGTTGGCAAGGTGGCCCCAATGCTAGACGTCTCTACTCCTCGCTACTGCTGCTGGGCCAACACCGTTGAACAGGAGATTCTGGAAGCTAGGCAGGCTTCGCTTCCTTGAGTCGGTGATCGAGGTCAGGTTCCTGCTCTCTACTGGGCACCCCTCTTGAAGCCCAATAAGCCAGACGAGGCCACTGGCCCAGTAGTTGCTGCCAAGTGGGCCGTCAGTAAGTTTCGCGTGCTCCTGATGCTAGTTGCGGTACGTACCGACTCCCAGCACGTGTCAGGCATCCGTTCGGAGACTACAAAGGACATGGTTACCCCGGGGTGCGGATTGCGATCGGTGGTGCTCGGGGGGTACGACGCTGTCCTCGTCGGGCCTCCTCTCGGCGCGGCGGAGAGCTCTATCGAGTTCACCGCCCGCCCCCCAGGATGTCCACCATGGTACCCGTCCTTTGCAACCCATATCCTTCGGAGTCTCGGATCTGTGATATTTTTCGGGGCCCACCCAAGCATTTTCGGAAGCAGTAAGGGGACTTCTGCCAATCTTTCACGGAGGCTCACATCTTTCTCGTGTCTTGAACCGACTTTGATTGGAAGGAAGGTGAAGTTTTGCTCGGTAGGATGGCTGGGGCTCTGCAGAAGGCTTACGAAGGAGGGAGGAAGACGCATGCCATCCTCAGGGGGAGGGAGTCGTGTAAGCCGCCCACGGCGCTGTCCTCACAGGAAGTGTACTCGCATGTCCTTTACAACTTCTTGAGCGGGAAGCTGTACTCTTCGCAGCTTTCTGGGGTCTACCGTTTCGCTGCCTGCATGTCCAGACTTTCTCGTACCGATGAAGCTTCTCACGCCGGTTCCGCCCGACGGGCTGCGTCAGACCCACCGTTCACATGCGAAGCACATTGCTGTTTCGGTCGACGGCTTTCACATGCGGCACTACGCTTGCGTGTGCGATCAGTGCCTTTCCGTTCTCAGCTTCATGATGTCCATCATGGAACGGTCTGGTTCGGAGCTGGAGCGGCTGCAAGTGATTTCCGTGGCGATGTTGCACAAACCCGCTGGCGGGCTCAGACCCATATGCATTTTCTTACCCTGCTACCGCCTGTGAGGGCGCTGCAGCAGAGATCTTGCATCCAGCTGGGAGGCCAAGTTTCTCAGGAACTATCTCGCAGGTAACAGCTTTGCTTCGGCATCGGATGTAGTCTGGCGGCAGGCTTTTCGTGCCGAAGTTGCCCGTACCTTGGGATCCTCAGCAGCAGCGCTCCTGTGGGACATTTAAGTTCTACGAGTTGGTACCCCTGGACCTTTCATTCAAGAGACGTGCTGGAGCGGACCTCACCCTCACGCTTACTCGTTTGGCTATTAGCTTCTACCGTTCGCCCCGCTTTCTATATCCATGGCTGGTCTCGTGCATTGACCCCATCATGCCTCTCATGGACTTGCCGCTGGCTGGTTGATGGCTACGACGCTCTTTCGTGTCTTCGTGATTAGCAATGTCGTTCGTGCCAACTTACCTCCCAAAGTTAAGCTTTATATGCACGACCATGGTGTCAGCGCTACTGGGACTGAGCCGGAAATATGTCAATACATCGTACGGGAATCGACTACCACTCACGACATCATAGTTCACGACCTACGGGACGGATTTTTGGTCAAGAAGGCCGCGCTGGTTGTTTCTTCGCCGCTGTCTGCTTCTAAGACGTGACAGGTGGGTGACCTGACAGGTGACGCGTGCAACTCTGCAGTCAACTTCGGCATAGACAACTCCAGTGGACGATCTCTCAAATATGGCCAGATGTCCAAAAGAAAAAGGTGCGCCGCTCAGGTTTCAAGAAGGTTTCGATACTGAAATGCCACAAGAGTGTCCTGGGCCGCTTGCGAAGAGGATGTCCGGTCTGGACCCTTGCCAGGCCTTGTGTAGTGTAGTGAAGTAGTAGGCTTCTCCGACCAAGGGCTTTTCGTGGCCCCGGGATCTTTCGGTGCTACTTGCCTGCCAAGCGCTGGGCGACGGTCGTTGACATCCGTCCTCCACCTCGGGAAAGATCCGTGCTGGCGTGCCGCCGTGAGCCCCGTAGCTCGGTATTCCAACGAGGTCTCGAGGTCTGGGCTGCTTTAACTGGTTCGTTTCCTGTCGGGCTTTCTTTCTAGGAGCTGATTGTGAGCTTTGTAGATGTGCGCCCGGCTCGATTGTGCACCGCTTCTATTCTTGTCCTGAGTTCGAGGAAGAGCCCGAAGAAGATCTTGCAAAGCTCAAGGATAACCGCCCTGATGTCAGCAGTTTGGATGTCCAGGACCTGTCAGGGCGCATCCTTTTAATCCGCCCTATCTTTGAACATCCAGGTGATAGATATCCTCCCTCGTCCGCTCAGCGACGGTGAGCCTCGCGCTACCTGGACTGGCAGGCTTGACGGCGTAGACGCGGATGCCCAGGGTGACTTCCATTTGGACGGGGGCTGTTTCAGAAGCGTGGGTCAGTGGCCGTCCAGGGGGGGCGGGCCTACAGTGCACGATTTCGGTCCGAATGCTGCATTCGGTACCGTGCTACGGTTTCTGGTTTCGCCGCCCAGCCCCCAGAGCCCTCAGGCGCCAGAGTTCATGGCCATCTTTGCTGCTGGGCAGGGTGCCCTTCCCGATTCTACAGGCTCTTCATGTTGTTTGAACGTTGCGCTCTAGTCCTACAAGCGTCCTCACACGCGGCCTTTGTGCGCCAGTCCTACACGCGGCCGTTGTGCGCCAGTCCTACAGCATGTCCCGAGAAGAAGAACAATCCTACACGCGTTCTTGCTTTGGCGCGTTTTTAACTTTGCAGCCCACAGGGCGCGCTGTAGAGGACCCAGGTGTCTCTGACGAGCTTCGGTACCATGAGCTCGGCAAAGATGCCGGTGCTTTGCTTGCGAGGAGTGCTGCGGCTCGCCGCCCTCGGCCTTCCGCCCGAGAGGCGGACGCGCCTGCTCTCCTGTTGCGCCTCTCGAAGCTTGCCTACACGCTGGCAGGAAGGTTGCTGCCGCTGTGGCCTCGGCTCGACCCGTCTAGTGCTGTTTGCGAGTTTCTGTGATCGAGACATCGGAGAAGCATACTCGGATTCTCTAGTCACTCCATCTCTGCCGTATCCTCAACGAGGTACGCGGTGCTCCCCTGCCGGCCAGACGCGACGGGGCGGCAAGCCCCCCCATAGTCACGCCCCCGGCGAGGCGTGGGACCTCGAGGGGAAGGGCGCTGCTTCGGATAGCATCTGGTGCCTCACTTGTCCTCCCCCCTCTTTGCGAGAAGGTGTATGCCAACGCGAAGTCAAAGCCCGCTGGGCACTCTTGGAGCTGGCGAGGCCGATTCTGACAGTGCCAATGCTGTTTCCGTGGGCCCCGCTCTGTCGTGAATCTTTCTCCTTGTGTTTGCCCGGGGGGTCCTTGGGTGGGAATCCGTGGGCTCGACGCTCCCAAGTTTTTTTGGGCTGGGCCACTCGATGATTTTCCTGGACGTCAGCGATCATTGAATCATGTTTGTCTGCCGTCGCTGCACGTGAAAATACCAGCGGCCGCCAAGTGTGAGGTCTCCGCCACGAGCGCCGTCCCTGCCCACGAACGGGGGACCAGGGTAGGTTTTATTCGTTGAACCGCAAAGCCAAAGACTTACATCCCAAACCTTGACGGTGTTACAGTCGACGTCGGGCCTTGGTCTGAGGAGGGCCTTAGCTTAATGGAGGTTTCATCCCTTCTCTTCTTTTTACGTGTGTGTGTGTGTGTATGTCTGTGTCTATGCTTGTGTTTGCGTCGTCCGATGTCAAAAAAAGCAACCCCTCTGACGGCGAGGGCTGCAGACAGCTCTCTGGCCGTGCCCTGTGCTAGGCGCCACCGCCCGCGATCCGATGGGCGGGCGTGCGCGAGCCAGGCGTTCTGTCGGCGCGTCGGGCGCGTCGGTGGCGCATCGGCCCCTCGGCCGTGTCGGGCGGGCTTCTGGCGTTCTCTGGCACGGCCCAGGGGCTCCAGGTCCGTGCGCAGCTCGCCCCCCCCCCTCCCCGACGGGCAGGAGGTTTCGGAATCCCTGGCCTCGACGACGCCGTGACGACGACGGCGACGGCGGCGACGGCCTTTTTCGACGATGACAAGGAGCTGGCGACGGCGACGAAGACAACCGCGATCCCGACGACGACGACGACGGCGACGGCGACGACGACGACGGACCACGACGACGACGACGAGTGAACGAGCGAGTAACCATGACCCCTCTCTGCTTAGACCCGCAGCATCGTGGGCCTGGGGGTGGACACGTTGTCACCGGACCCCGGCGCGAGCACCGGCTTTGGGGTGCACCACGCGGTGTTGGGTGCCGACAGGCGGGGGCGCCGTCGCTGCGTCGCTGCGTCGTCGTCGTCGTCGTCGCCGTTGTCTCACTGCGTTTATCCGTCGTTGCGTCGCCCGTCCGGCGGTGGTGGCCCTTGCCCTCGTCGTCCCCATCCCCCTCGTCCGTTTTCGTCCTCGTGTGTGTTCGTCCTCGCGCCCTTCTCCGGCCCCCTCCCTCCCGCGCTCTCGTCCACTCGTGCCCGAATTCGCACTAGCGCGCCCCGCCGCTGCCCGCGCGCCGTCTGATGCTGTGCGGCCGCTGAGTAAAGATTGTTTCGTCCTCCCAGTCATTGTCCTCGACCGTCGTCGTCATCCTCGTCCTCCGTCCTCCTCTGTTCTATTGCTCCTCCTCAGCATCTTCCCTTCTCATCCTCCCTCGTCCCTCCATCATCATGGCTCCATTTCCTTTCCTGATATAACAAGTCCTCCCTGTCGCTTCAGCAGGCTGTCCGTAGGCCAGGCTTGGCGTTTCGCCTGTGACGTCCAACAGTTACACGGGTGGAGGTCCGTTGGTATTCAAAGTGCTTGTCTCGCCTTCGTGCCGCGCGCATTCACTCCAAAAGTTTCAATCAGGTGCACGGATGGATGGCCAGTGGTTTTCAAAATGCGTCTCGATTTCGTGACGCGCACATTCGTATCAAAGTCTTCCATCTGTTACAAGGATTGAGGTTGGTTCGTTTTCAATGTGCTTGACATCGCTTGGAACTTCTGTTTTCCATGGCCCGAAGTTCCAAACGTTGCAGTAGTTTCACGGGTAGACCTTGGACACCTCCTTGAACTGTATCATCATACCTTTTCGCTTTCTCTTAGCTCAAAGCGTGGAGGGAAGAATCGACACGGGATCTCGCCTAAGTGACAAGCCCACCAGGCGCTCGTCATTCAAGGGGGCGCTTCTGCGGTGGAAAGGAATACGTGTAGGGATTTCGGAGGAGGGTCATTGGGCTGGGAGGGTGTGTTGCAGCTCCGGTGGCGCATCCTTGGTTTACTCTGGTGTGGTCGCTTCTCCCCTCTTTGACCGCCGCGAGGGTTGCCCTGCGTCTACCTCTCAGGCGTCGGCAGCAGGTGCTCCTCGATGCTGCCCTCCTCAGTAGCGTGGTCATCCAGGCCCGCAGCGAGGAGGCGCCAACCCTTCTGGACTAGACACATTCGGAACGCTGTGCCTCCCCGCTCTCGTCGACGTAGTCGTGGCTGAAGTCTCTGGGAGCCCCTCCTTCTTCGCAGCCTTCTTGGCCTGAGCAGCAAGTCGCCGCTGCGCGCGCAGACCTCGGCGGCGCGATCTTCTCGCGGCGTGGGCCCTGGGAGGCTTCTTCGACCCCGTGTCCGGGGCAGTTTTTCCTTGCCCGCGGGCCAGGACCGTCAGAGAACGACTCGCGGTCCAGGGCCCGGTTCCCTCGGGACCCGTCGTGGGCGAAACACACAATTCGTATCCAGGGCCTCGCCGGCTGGGCCTCTGCTCCGCGACGCCGTTGATACAGGGCGTTTTTTCTCCGAAGACCTATCCGTTCTAGGCCTCCCACCGAGCGCAGGGGGTCGGAGAATCCCGCCGCATCGCCGATGCATCGCCGCCTATGCATCGCCGATGCATCGGCGATGCGGCTCGATGTGGAGCCCGATATTCTCCACGTCGCCTTTGCCGTTGCATCCCCGACTTCGACGACGTATCGCCGTTGCACCGGGGATGCGGCGTGATCCTCCGGCCCCAACTATTCGGACCCTCTTGGGGAGTCTTCTATCCGTGCGACCGCGGGACCCCGCACCGGAATGCAGAATGCAGACCCCGAGGGCGTCGGGTCGGCGGTAATGGGGGGTGAGTAAAATCGGGGGTGAAGAGGGGGGCCTGAAAGGACCCCTGGTTTCAAAAGGGGCCCTAAAGGTTCCCGTTGGTCACCCCCACTTCCACTGGCTCGACATGGACGCGCTCGCCGCTCGTGCGCCCGTTTTCATCGTGGTCGAGTCGGCGGCCCGGGTCTCCGAAGGGACGCCCCCCGCGGACGCCCAACGACTCCCGCAGAGGCGGCCGCCATGACGTGGCCCGCGGTGCCCAGGGGATCCCTGGTCCCGGGCCTCGAGCTCGATCGACCCCTGTCGGTCACAGGAGCTACCCTTTCCTCGTTTTTGCCTTCGTGGGCGTTCTGGGAGGCCTTCGCACCACTGGATGCGCCTCGACATGTGGGTCAGAGCGCACCCCGGGAGAGGTCCAGGGACTAGCGGTATCGGTATGTTTGGGTTTCCCCAGTCGGGGCTCACATCACGGGGGTCAGCGCGCTTTGGACAAACAGGAGGATCGAGGTTCGAGGTTTCCGGGCGTTTTCGTGGACTCTCTGCGGTTTCGCAGATTCGGGATGCTCTCCAGCAGCTGCGCCTCGCCGAGGGCGTGCTGGGGGTGTCCAGATCGTTCCGAACGGCCGCCTGCGGCCCGAGTTATGCTTGAAAGCTGGGCGACAGTGATCAGGTCGGACTTCGGGGTCGACGTTGTAGCGGGGTCAGCGCCAACGAGGGTCAGCCATTCCCCCCCTGGCTGACCCGGCTTTGGGAGCCACGTGGGGCTGGTTCCCCCTCCCCGCCTTCCGCTGACTCGCGGATTTGGGAGCTACTAGGCGTTGGGCGGCTGGTCATGTGGGGTGATTCAAATGTGAGGTGAAGAAAAACTTGAAGGGCCTTTTTGGAGTCAGCAGGGGACCACAGGGGGCCCTTCAGGGCCCTTCTCTTCGCTCCCAATTTGGGTCACCCCATGTCACCCCCCATGACCACCCGCCCGACACGTGCAGAGGCTTGGCATCGCTCGGACGTGTGCGTTTTTGGGCGGCGAGGACGATCGAGGAGCAGCCTGGATCATCTTGCGAAACTTACACGCGCGGCATCGGAACATGACCACCCGCCCGAAGGCCAGGCTTCGCGACAGGCTTCGCGGCAGGCCCTGGCCGACCTGGGCCTGTGCTGTCCCAGGCGCGTGCGCCCCCGACCCCTGGGCCTCTGGCCGTGGCGACGAAGGCCCATGTCGGGGAGGCCCGCGGAGATCTCGAGGCCCACGAGACGCAGGACCCACACACACACACATCCGAGGATGCCTTTCATCCCACGCTGTTCAATCCTCTGCCCCGGAGCCCTGGACCAGTTGTGGTGAGCAAAACTTTGTATACCAACGCCATTTCTGGCTCTGCACTGAAACTTGCAAGCAGGAAAGCGGCGCCTGGTGAGTACGGGATTTTGGTGTATGCATGTTTTGCTGTTTCCCAGGGAAACGGGTAACAAAAGTATACACCGCACCGCCCCGACGTCGTCCCCGACCCTCAGAAGGGATTGAGAAACAGCCCGCCACTGGTAATGCACATTCTCCAGCTTCTGACCCGGGGACAGTTTTTCGCCCAGACCTGTTCCTGATCCGCCCCGGGCCCACAAAAGGTCCCTGGAGGCCGAGACGAAGGAAGCGCCGCCGGGATTGAAACAATCGTATAGTCGGAGCTTGGGGAACAAAGCAGGATTACTTGGATCGAGTGCCAATTCGAGGGCCGCTGCCCCAGTTCGACAGGCTCTCGAGTATTGCAGCGCCCGGTCAGGCACCGCAGATCCATCTTCCATCTTCAAGTATCGAATTCGTCGCCCGTCGCCCTAGGTCTTCCGATGAGCAGGTTAACCACGGCAGCTATTCTAGTCTATAGCCGTCGGTAAAGAAAGAAATGGACATCCATTTAGCGACGTGGCAGAACGAGGTCGTCTGCACGGACATTGGCGCGTACGCGCCCTCGTTTCCCGCGTGGTGTCCCACGCTGGGGGCCCGCGCGCAAGCCGCCGCGTAAGCTCGCCATGCCATCTCGAGTTGGACATGTTTCTTCCCGTCGGTCACTTGGCGCCGAGGCCCTGCAGCACTGCCGTGCTCTGCTCGCGACCGGCTGGAGAGGGTCTGCCAGCGGCGAAACCCGAACCCTACCCTCGCCGATCAACGGTTCAGACACGTCGATGGGCGGCGGGTGTTTCGGCATCAATCGGACGTGTGCGTTCTTCTCGGCGAGGACCATCGAGGAGCATCCTGGACCATTCTGCCACAAATGCACGCAGGATACCGACAAACGCACGGGCAATGGACGTCCGAGCGCTGGCAAGGTGGAGGCCACACCCACCAAACCACCCCAGCCCAACTCGAAGGCCAAAATTTGCACTCCGTTCCCAGTTGAGCGGCGGGGCGGGCGTCGGGGAACACTGAGAAAACACGTGCGGGGCCTCTACTCCTCCCAACCCGAAATTTGGGCCTTCGGGTTCGGTTGGGGTGGTCTTGGCAGGTAAGACACTGGGGCTCGGCACTCGTCGCCACTCCATCTTTTGGTAGCAACTCTTGGGAGCCTGGTATGCCCTCTTCATTTCGTCTTTAAGCGTCGATTAGCGTCGATTAGCGTCTGGGGGTCGATGAGGTAGCGCCGATCTAGCGTCGATTAGCGTCTATTCAGCGTCGATCTAGCGTCGATCTAGCGTCGATGAGCGTCGATCCGCAAGAGCCGACAAGACGTTGTGGGAGGCTCCCAGGAGTTGCCGCCGAAGTCGCCACTCCGCCGGAGCCCCGCGGCGCCGCGCCGCCCCCTCGCCGGCGGCCATGCCGAAGCGCCGGCTGGAGGAGGGCGCGCCCCTCCAGTCGGAGGAGAGCGGGCCGCCGCCGTGGCTCGCGGGGCAGTACCCCGAGCACGCGGAGCGCCCCGGGCTCCCCAGAGCGGCCACGCTCGGGTTGGGCGGCCACGGGGGCTGACCTGCCCAGACCCCCTCGCGTTGTGACAAGATCACGACGGGAGGCATCTCGCTATTTTCGGCCTCCGCGGGCCCTCGCCGGGCCTCGGGACCGTTCAAAAACGGCTCAGGATGAGAAACCGGTCCCCGGGAAGGGGTCCAGACCTTTGAGGGTCGACGTTGTGACCAAAAATCACGACGTCGGGGTACATGGGGGGTGAGGGCCCTAGAGGGGCCCTTTCGGGCCCCTTTTGGAGCCAGCAGGGGCCCTAAAGGGACCCTGAAGGGACCCTAAAGGGACCCTAGAGGGCCTCTTTAGGGTCCTTTTCTTCACCATCCATTTTGGTCACCCCATGTCACCCCCCATGACCACCCGCTGGACACGCGCAGAGGCTTGGCATCGCTCGGACGTGTGCGTTTTTGGGCGGCGAGGACGATCGAGGAGCAGCCTGGACCATCCTGCGAAACTTACACGCGCTGCATCGAAGCATGCACGGGGGAATGGACGTCCGAGCGATGGCGAGGAAGGGTGTCGGGGTAGGGGGGAGGCTTCTTGGAAGCAGCCTCCTTCCAAGAAGCGTTCCCCTCTCCTCCTACCCCCTCACGAGGTTCGGCGCGTACGTCCTGGGTGGGATCCCTAGATGTGGGCGAGCCTTCTCAGAGGACTCGGAGGTCCCCCAGCCTTCTGAGCCTTCCCCGAAGACAGGAAAGCTCTCGGAAGGCCGGAGGGCTTCTGAGAAGCCTTGCCGCCGTCTGAGAGGGCCTTCTCTTTCTCACTTCCCCCCTCGCTCGCCGCCGAGTCAGGGCAACGTTCAGTTCTTGTCGTTTTCGGCCTCCATAGAAACGAGGGCGGTCAACAAGACGATCTTGGCCGAGCAGCCAGTCCCCAGAGGGCGGTTCAGAGCTCTGGGGCCCCCATATTGAAGAACACACGAGAACACGACACAAGTACCCCGAGCACGCGGAGTGCCCGGCCTCCCAAAGTCAGGGCAACGCTCGGCGTCTACGTCGGGAGTGGTTGCGGTAAGTTTGTGCCGAGCTGACGCGGCGGCGACCCCAGCTCGGGCGTTCAAGGTTAAACGCCGCCAGTGGCCCAGAATCGGCCGATGTCGAGCGATCTGCACTATCGGAGAGCCGCGATCGTTCAAGGACGAACGTTCCTTGCGGCGTCAGAAACCAACGCCCGCGACATCGCGACGCAAACCAGCCTTACGCCGGGTGTGGCATGCGATCGGCGCCTTTTGTGCATAGCGATCACCATGTCTCGTGATGAGCCCTGGTCGGGGCGGGGCAGAGATGTCGAGGTTTTCGCCCGCCCGGGTCACAAACCACACCCTTTGCAAACCACACTCATTGCAAGCATGGGGAGCGCCAGGCCTCCCAAACTCAGGGCAATGTTATGAGTTAGGGGGGGTGGTCGGCTCAGGGGGGGGGGAACGATTCGGGCTTTCGAGGCTCGAGGTTTTCGGGCGCTCTCATCGGTTCTCGGCGGTTCTTCAGCTTCGGGATGCCTTCCAGCGGCTGTGCCTCGCCGAGGGCGTTCCCCTGGTGCCCGGATCGTCCCGAACGGTTGCCGCAGAGCCGAGTTATGACCCGAAAGGCAAGGGGTTACGTTCGGGGGAGATAGGCCCAAAGGAGAATACAATGACCCCCAGTCGCCCATTGATCCATTGATCGCCGATAGGGGCCTGATAACCTCAGGAGGTCTTCAGGTTTGGTCCCGCCCCCCTGTTTCTCTCGGCGGGGATAAACTCGCCCGTCCTCCTCCTCCTGCTCCTCCTCTTGCTCCTCCTCCTTTTTGTCCTCCACATGCTTCTCCTCGTGGTCGCTACCGCAGTTGTCGCCGTCTTCGCGGCGGAGATTATCTTCTCTAATGTTGGGTGGGCTGGATCACATTGTTTTTCTTAGCCTATTCGCGACAGGTTTTGGGAGCATCTTCTCATGAGAGCTGCAATAGAAGTCAGTAGTCGTGGTTGTAGTCGTCATTGTAGTCGGGCTCTTAATCGTGATTGGAATCATGATTGTTGTCTTGATTGTAGTCATAATCGTAGTTGTAGTTGTAATCATTATCGTATTCATTATCGTACTCGTCGCTGATGTCGCGGCTGATATTTTTCCCAATCATCTTGTGGTGTTGGGTCCTCGTTTTGAAGAGACGGTCCCCGCGTTCCTCTCCTCTTCTCCTCCTTTTCCCCCTCCTCCTCCCTCCTCCCTCTCCCATGCGTTTCACCCACCCAGCACAGCGCTTCGTGGCCCCATAGGGAGCTCCGCCGAAGACCGCCCGCATGCGTCCGCCACCACCCAGCACAGCCCTTGCTCCCTGCGTTTCGCCCACCCAGTACAGCGTTTCGTGGCCCCATATGGAGCTCCACCGAAGGTCCCAGTGGCACCGCCCGCATGCGTCCGCCACCACCCAGCACAGCCGTTGCTCCCTGCGTTTCGCCCACCCAGTACAGCGTTTCGTGGCCCCATAGGGGGCTCCACCGAAGGTCCCAGTGGCACCGCCCGCATGCGTCCGCCACCATCCAGCACAGCCCTTGCTCCCTGCGTTCCACCCACCCAGTACAACGCTTCGTGGCCCCATAAGGGGGCTCCACCGAAGGTCCCAGTGGCACCGCCCGCATGCGTCTGCCACCGCCCGACACAGCCCTTGCTCCCTGCGTTTCACCCACTGTGTGCAGCGTTTCGTGGCCCCATAGGGAGCTCCACCGAAGGTCCCAGTGGCACCGCCCTCATGCGTCTGCCACCACCCAGCACAGCCCTTGCTCCTTGCGTTTCGCCCACCCAATACAGCGTTTCGCCCACCCATACAGGGGGCCCCACCGAAGGTTTCCAGTGGCACCGCCCGCATCCGTCCCCCACCACCAAGCGCACCCCTTGCTCCTTGCGTTTCACCCACCCAGTACAGCGCTTCGTGGCCCCATATGGAGCCCCACCGAGGGTCCCAATGGAACAGCCCGCGTGCGTCCGCCACCACCCAGCACGGCCCTTGCTACCTGCGCTTCGCCCACCCAGTACAGCGCTTCGTGGCCCCATAAGGGGGTTCCACTGAAGGCCTCAATGGCGCCGCCCGCATGCGTCCGCCACCACCCAGCACGGCCCTTCTGCTCCCTGCGTTTCACCCACCCAGTACAGCGCTTCGTGGCCCCATGGAAGGGGTTCCACCGAAGGTCCCAGTGGCACCGCCCGCATGCGTCCGCCACCACCCAACACAGCCCTTGCTCCCTGCGTTTCATCCACCCAGTACGGCGTTCCGTGACCCCATAGGGAACGCCACCGAAGAAGTTATTTTCAATTGCGGTATTCACAACTGAATATGGTTGGGTCCTTCGCTTGGATAAATTCTTTGCGGGTTGGATCATTTTTCCCCAACCATCCTGTGGTGTTGGGCCCTCGTTTTGAAAAGACGTCGCCCCGCGTTCCTCCCCTCCTCTCTTCCTCCTCCTCCCCCTTCTTCTCTCCTCCCGTCATCATCATCATCATCATCATAATCACCATCATCGTCATCATAATCATCATCATCATCACCAGCAGCGTCATCATCATCGTCATCATCACCATCATAAAACATCATCATCATCATCATCATCATCATCATCATCATCATCATCATCACGAGTGTCATCATCACCAACATCATCACCCCTGTCAGCACACCCCTCACACGTTTCGTGGCCCCATAAGGAGCTCCACCGAAAAACCCAGTGCCACCGCCCACATGCGTCCCCCACACCAATTTCTGCAGACCCTTTACACGCTTCGTGGCCCCATAGGGAGCTCCACCGAAGGCCCCAGTGCCACCGCACGCATGCGTCCCACACACCAATTTCGGCAGACCCCTCACAAATTTCGTGGCCCCACAGGGAGCTCCAGCGAATGCCCCAGCGCCACCGCCCGCATGCGTCCCCCACACCCATGTCGGCACACCCTTCACACGCTTCGTGGTTCCATAGGGAGTTCCACCGAAGGCCCCCGTGCCACCGACCGCATGCGTCCCCCACAACCCGTTCGGCGCACCCCTCACACGCTTCGTGGCCTCATAGGGAGTCCCACCGAGGGCCCCAGTGCCACTGCCCGCATGCGTCCCCCACACCCATGTCGGCACACCCCTCACACGTTTCGTGGCCCAATATGGAGTTCCACCGAAGGCCCCAGTGACACCGCCCGCATGCGCCCCACACACCCAGTTCGGCACACCCCTCACACGTTTCGTGGCCCCATGTGGAGTTCCACCGAAAGCCCCAGTGCCACTGCCCGCATGCGCCCCCCACGCACATTTCGGCACACCGCTCACACGTTTCGTGGCCTCACAGGGAGCTCCACCAGAGGCCCCAGTGCCACCGCCCGCATGCGTCCCCCACACCAATGTCGGCACGCCCTTCACGCGTCGTGGCTCCATAGGGAGTTCCACCGAAGGCCCCAGTGCCACCGCCCGCATGCGTCCGCCACACCCATGTCGGCACACCCCCCCACACGTTTCGTGGCCCCATAGGGAGCTCCACCGAAGGCCCCCGTGCCACCGCCCGCATGCGTCCCCCACACCCATGTCGGCACACCCCTCACACGTTTCGGCACACCCTACAGCCGAACCCACTGGGCGCGAGGAGTCTGCAGCCAGACCATCTTTCGGTCATGTGGACTCTCGCCCTGGGCCGTCGGCTGTCCGGCGCGCTGCTCCCTCGGCCGACGTCGCCCAGGCGTGTTCCTGGACTGCGGCCGCCACGAGGTCGGGAACGGCAAAAAGGAGACGATTGGTGGCTGGAGCACCACGCGCTGCTCTCGCGCGCCACGCGCCACGAGGACCTCCTGCTGATGCGGGCGCCGCGCATCGAGTTCTTCGTGGCAGGGCCGCCGGAGGGCTTGCGGAAGCAGCTGGAGCAGTTTGCGGTGCGCATGAAGCGGCGCAGGGAGGCGACGGCCCTCGCCAGGGAGCTCGGCCTCACCGAGTTTATCCGCGAGGCCTGACCTCAGGAGCGCCCCCCCCCCCGAGCCGGCCCAACTAATTGTTTGGTCTCGCGCCGCGGACGACCCGCGCGCGTCGCTGAGGCCCTCCCGGGGCGACCAGCGCGCGTCGCGGGAACTCCGCGCTGCGTTCTTTCCCGCGCCTCGCTCGCTCGTGGTCGCTCTGCCCAGCGGTCAGAGCTTTGCCCGCTAACAGCCAGCCAGCTAGCTAGCTAGCTCTTTTTGCTCCGCGCAGCGGACGACCCGCGCGCGTCGCTGGGGCCCGCCGGGGGCGACCGGCGCGCGTCGCGGGGACCCCGCGTCGCGTTGCGCCCGCGGGTTTGGACTTTGGAGTGCGCGGGCAAAAAAGGATGAAACTAAAGGGAAGGAAGCGGGCGCGATCCTCGCGAGGGGCGCGTCGACATGGGCGTCGCGGCGCGCGGGCGCTGCCGCCGGGGTCATCGCGGAAACTTTCTGCGGCGGCCGCGCTCGGCGTCGCGAGTGCGCAGACAAGCATGCCAGAATCTTTCACAATTATTTACATCTACACGAGGCGCAGCTGATCGCATTCGCGCGAATGGTTATATTCGCTCGCGCGAAAACTCATTCACACGATTCAGTCGCGCTCAGATTCACCCGCGCTCACTCTCTCGTAATCGGACTAATCGTTTCCCTTCGCGTTGTGTACCCTGCCACATTTCGGCACGCCCCTCATGCGGTTCGTGGGCACCACCGAAGAAGATACTCACAATTGCGGCACTCACAATTGCATATGTTTGGGTCATTCGCCTGGATATTTTTGGAGGCAGTTCCAACGAGTAATCCATGTTGGGCTAATTTACAAACGAGAAGATTGGGAACATCTTCTGACGAGGGTCGCAATGGGAATCTGGGTGCGGTTGTACAGTCAACCATGATCGTAAAAATGAGGCAACTTCCCAAGGCTACCCTTGCATCCTTGCCCCTTCGGTATTCGGCATCATTCGGCATTCTGGTGCGCTCCGCGCGGAAAACGTCAACATGGCGTTCCAAATCCCTTGCGTCCTGACCGCGCATCCTTACTATTTTGGTCGAGGGTAGTCGTGGTTGTAGTCGTGGTTGTAGTCGCGGCTGCATTTGTAATCGTCGTCGTGGTTGTAGGCGTAATCGTTTTTGTAATCGTTGTCGTCGTCGTCGTCGCGGCGGATATTTTTGGTGTTTCTACTGTTGGGCGGGCTGGACCATGTTTGGGTTTTTTTTTCCTACCACGCAGTAGCCCAGTGTGGGCCACCCTACACGCATGAGAATTTATGGCCACCTTCTCATGAAGATTCCACGAGGAATCAGCGGATGTGGGTATAGTCGCCATTGCAGTTTGCGTTGCAATCGGTATGGCAATCGTGATTGTCGTCGCGATGGTACTCCTATTCGTACTCGTGATGGTAGCCGCGGTCGTAGTCGCAATCGTAGTTGTAGTCGTAGTCGCAATCGTAGCCGTAGCCGTAACCGTAGTCGTATCGCGGTCGTAGTAGTAATCGTCGTCGTCGTCGTTGTTGTGCGGCGGGTGCCGCGGAGAGATTACTATTCTCCATAATTGGTGGGGCCATGGTCCTTCACTAAGGTCGCCGAGAAGATAATCAGTTTCCAACTATTGGGGGATTCGTTCAACACCTATACAGGTGAGCCCTCCCCGCCCAGGATCGTGAGAATTCGCCATCGGGTGCCTA
The DNA here is from genome assembly GCA_963575745.1 of Prorocentrum cordatum. Taxonomy (NCBI): domain Eukaryota; class Dinophyceae; order Prorocentrales; family Prorocentraceae; genus Prorocentrum; species Prorocentrum cordatum. The sequence continues at coordinate 293,041 of CAUYUJ010014333.1, read as the reverse complement.
TCGCTGATCTATCGGTTCAAATGGGGCCCGAGCAGTCGGGGTCGGAGGACTCAGATCTCCGACGACATGTTTTGTTTGATCCCTGCGGCTTTCCTTCACTTCGGCCTCTGGGGGCCCATGTCGTGCCCCCGGGGCCATCAAAAACAGATCGGGCAATGTATTTGCCCCCCGTGAAGCAGTCCAGAGATGCTCGGGCCGTGGACTGAGAACCGCCCACCGTCGGATGCCAGGGTAGCTGTCAGGGGCAACACGAAGGGCCGGGATAGGCTCAGGGAGGAAATGGCTCGGGCTTTCGAGGCTCGGGATTTTCTGGCGTTTTCGTCGGCTCTCGGCGGTTCTCCAGCTTCGGGATGCCTTCCAGCTGCTCGCCAAGGGCGTTCCTGGGGTGCCCGGATCGTCCCGAACGGCTGCAGGAGAGCCGAGTTATGACCCGATAGTCAAGAGGCAACCTTAGAGGTGGATAGGCTCAGGGGGGACGCATCGACCCCAAATCGTACATTGATCGCCGATAGGGGACTGACAGTCCACCCCGCCCAGGAGCGTCCAGATTTGCTATTGGAGCCTGTCGCCGATCTATCGGCGAGGTCGATGTTTCCTCCCCTGAGCTGGTCCCCGCTGACGTTGCCCCAGAGGTCCAGGGGATGGGACTCTGAGGATAACAGGGGGTCCCATGTTGGATCTACACTGTTTCAGGCTTCTCGTCCTGGGGCCCCACTCCTCAAGGCCCCATCTTTCGAGTAGGATATTGACTAATTGTTCGCCGAATCTGCGACAGATGCGTAACATTTCCGTTGAACTACACACCGTATATTTTTCCGTTGAGTCGGAGAACAGGTCATTTATGGGGCGGTCTCTTGTTCGAATCCTCTCGCACCCCCGACATCATGATTTTTGTGACAACGTCGACCTCAAGAGGTCTCGACCCGCATCCCGAGCCGTTTTGACGGCCTCGGGGCCCAGCGAGGGCCCCAGGGGCCGAAGACGGCCAAGAGCGTGCGAGCCCCCGATGTCTCGCCGACCTCACCTGCTGGGGCCCAGCCTCGTCGTCGTCCTCGTCGTCGTCGGCGTCGTTGTCGTCGTCGTCGTCCGTCGTGGGGGGCGGGTGCCCCCAGGAGTGGCGGAGCTGGGGCTCCTGTGCGCTGCGCGTGGACGGCAAGATGGGGGGCGGCCCGCGGAGGGCCATCCTGAGCCCTGGGAGGCCGGAGGGGGCGCGCCCCCGGACATCTTCGTCTAGGCCTCCCATTTTCGGTCGCGTCGCATCGGCGATGCATCGGCGATGCATCGGCGAGGTGCGATTCCCCGACCCCAGTTACTCCGACCTGCATCTAGGAGACCTCCAGCCCTGGGGCCGACTTTTGAGACCCCGGGCCAGGCCGTGTGCTTTCTCGCGCCCTCGGGAGCCTAGAGCCGGGGGTCAATGCAAACGGGGTCAGCCAGAGCGCCAGATCTCGCGGGATCCTGCAGAGCCAGAATTGCATGGGCCTGGCTTGGCGCGCAGGATCCTGCAGGATGTTGCAGGATCCTGCAAGGCCCGACTGACCCAGGTTTGCATTCACCCGGGTCAGTGCGTTCAGTGCGCCCTCGACGCCTCCTGGTGAGCGGCAGCGGCATGTACCGCCTCGAGGCCATTGACCAGGGTGGCTACAGGATCGCCGCGGTGCAGGGCGACCCCCCCGAGAAGGGCGTCCTGCGCGCCGGGGTGGTGATCCTGGGCATCGGCGGCTACCCGCTCTGCTCGAAGAAGGAAAAACGACACGAACATACACGCCGGCCGTTGAAAGTGGATACTTATGGATTCCCAGATCCCAACCTACTTTTTCCCACGTCACTACTATGCACTCTTTGTAGTTGTTTGTCATTATCTGGTCGGGACTCAGACCCAATCTTCTTTGTCCGCCTTCCTACTTCATGTCTCTACCTGCTTCTTCCGACCGGCGGGTACACTTTCGGAGGTCCACGCGGATTCCTTGGGTTGGCGGTGGGCCCCCTCGGCGGCGTCTATGGCGCCTTTCCTGGCGCGCTCTGCGCGCAATGGAGGAGTGTCCAGCGCCGATCCAGGCAACCCGCGCCGACCTGCGAGAGCTTTTGTTGGTGCAGTTTTTGCTCCTTCGGTCTTCGGGCTCTCGGGCCAGGACCTGGAGGACGCGTTCGCGAGGCTGCTGGTGGACCGGGCGGAGGTGCAGACGCTGGAGTGGGCGGAGCTCCAGGACAGGGCTCGAACTAAATGTTGTTTTCGCGATTTCGTGGACCGTTTTTGTTTCGACTTCGTTTTGAAGCAACGGCGGGACGACGACACAACTACGATGGGAGTTGAGCGCAAAACGAACATGGAAAGCACCATCTATATGTCTTAGCCCTGCTCCAGGCTGCCGAGGCGGAGCGGGACGGCGGGGACGCGCGGGAGAACCAGGGCTACGTGCCCAGGGAGGAGTTGTCCGCTGACGGCACGCTGCTGGTAGTCCCGCTGGGCGAGAGGGCAGTGCGCTGCATGTCGGGCGCTGCGGCGGAGGCGGCCCTCCACTCAGAGGAGGAGGCAGGTACGTTTTGGGGGCAAGTTCGTAGCTGTCGCCCTCTGGTTTCCTGCTGCGCGAGTCCTCCGAGCCTTGGGCTTTCCCAGGTTTTTGCTTTCACCGCCCTGCCGTCGATTTCGCTCGGGGTGCGCGTCTGTGATCGCATAGCCCTCTTGAGGGGCAGCGGATTCTTCCTTCTCCCCTGCCTCCTTGCCATGGAAGACATGGGAAGCGGGTACCGATATGCCCGCTCCGCGGGCTGCTTTGAGAGGTGATGGCTTGCGCGGCGCGCGCCCTGCCCGTCTCCGGCGAGTCGAGTAGAAGATCGACTTCAAAGTCCACTTTCCCCAGAAGTGTGATTTCGTCGAGCTTCCACTAAAGATACGTAGAATGTTCGCAGATCAGTGGTCCTCCTGCGTGTACCCCACTAGCCCATCCAGAAACGATGCCCAGACGAGTTGCCCTGATCAGGGATGTTGAGGAGCATGCAGTGGAATAAAGGGCTGGGTAAGACATCGTACCCCAAAAGGGGGAGGATGGAGGAGGAATCGGAGGAGGAGAAGGAGGAGAAGAAGGGGGAGAGGGGGATGAGGAGGAGGCTGGAGGAAGGAGGAGAAACAGGCGGATGAGCAAGAGGAGGGCTAGGGGTAGGTGGAGGAGGAGGAGGAGGAGGACGAGCAGAATGACCAGAGTCAAGTAGTGGCGAAGCGTCCTGGCTCGCCTATAGCCCCACAAAACAATGTTCTAAGAACCTTTTGTGGTTCCCACGAAATGTTCTTAGAACATTTCTGGCTGGGACTGTCTTGTTAAAACAACGGGCGTATGTTCTAAGAACCTTGTTGTTGTTCTTAGAACATTTTGGGGTTCTAAGAACATGTCGTGGTATGACTATATCAATGCCGGGACGGTCGGTCCCTGCTCAACAGAGGCCTCTTGGATGCCTCTCGGAGTCTCTTCGGATGTCTTTCGAGAGCTTCTTGGGGTCCTCTTGGGGCGTCTTGGGGGTCTCTTGGCGATCCTGGGGACCTCTTGGGGCGTCTTGGGTGCTTCTGGGAGTCCTCTTGAGACATCTTGGGTGTTTCTTGGGAGCCCCTTGGGCGCCTTTTGGGGGCCTCTTGGGGGCCTCTTGGGGGCCTCTTGGGGGCCTTTCGGGGCCCTCTTGGGGCACCCTTGAAAGCCTCGGAGGCCATTTTGGAGGAGATCGAGGAAACGAGGGGTCATAATAAAAGTTAGCGCCTCCCCTCCAGGAGGTCAACATGTGGCCCAAACCCTGCTAAAGTCAATAATTTCAGCCGTCTCGCCGAGACCATCTGGACGCTCCAACCACCCGCGAAACGCTCCGTCCAGGTCCAGGGGGAGGGGGGCGATTCCAAAGGGGAAGACGGGGATTGGAAGACGAAACTCGCTAAACTACGCGCATTCTAAAGGGCTGGTGGGACTCTGTAGTCGATCTTCTGCTCGAACGCCTGGTCGTCATATTCGGGCGGCGCAGCAAATAAGTGGTGAGGGCTTTGTGCTTTTGTCTGTGTTTTGGTCCCTGAGGGGTCAGAGGAGGAAGAGGTGCCAGTACCGCGGCTCGTCCTGGAGAGCTCTCGTCGCCACGGCTGGGTTTCTCCTCGGAATTTCGGTCAGAATGCACCCCAGGAAAGGTCGACGGGGAGTAGCCGTATCGGTATTTTTTTGTTGTGTGTCTCCACCCCTGGGCCCCGAGGCGCCCCTGCAACGCCCAGGCAGCCGTGCCTGGCGCGTCGCGGCCTGGGTCTTCCCTTGCAGGTTGGCTGCCTTGAGAGTGAGAGGGTGGGTGCAGCCAAGTCGCTGAAACAAGGAGCACCTCGGAGGGGGCTAGGACGAGGATACATACGTTCCAGAGCGAGCCGCAACGCTCTCAGAGCGTTCCAGAACGCTCTGAGAAGGCCGTGGCGCCCGAGACATCCTCCTGAGCCGCCGGATCTCAGAGATTCTCGACTTATCCTCGCCCGAGTTTATCCTCGTCCTGGCTTCGTCTCAGTAGGTATTTCGGGCTCATGAGGGGCTCCGTCTTCTGGGCCGTTGCCTAGATCCAGGCCGTGGAATCCCTTCGTTGCCACAAAAAGCCTCCTTCGTTCCGTATTCAGCATTCCCTATGGCAGCGCGATGGCTGTCTTTTGAGATGAACCGATACGTCCGACGATGCGATTTTTCCAATCCGCCGCCCCAGAGGTCTCGACCCCTTCCCCGGGGGCATGTTCTTGCCCTGCATCCGTTTCTGATGGCCCCGGGGCCCCAAATCTTGTCCTGGAAGAGAAAGAACACAACGAGATGCTTGCAAGAGTCGTATCGTCGGAGATCAGGATCTTGCGAGGTCGCTCCCTGGAGCCCTCCGAGGCCCCCGAGAGGCCCCTACCTTCTCATGCGCGCTGCCAAGGGTCGGCGTCGATGGGGTAGTTAGGTGGATCGCACCGCATCGCCAGCGCATCGGCTTCAGTGGGGATTCAGGGTGGCCGCCCGGTCTTCTTGGGACTCGGGTCGTTCGTTGAGGATGTCTCGGGCGACGGGGGCCTCCAGGGTCCCAAGGCCTTGCGGGGACTCACAGGGCGGTTAAGGTCTGTCGGGGTTTTGAGGTCGCGCGCACAGAGTGCCACCCCAATAGCCTCTCCATGAAGGGCCCTCCGAGGCCTCCCGAGAGGCCCCCTGATCGCCGTGAAGGAGAGACATCCGGATGGAAACAGGTCCTATCGTAGATTCCCAGTTGAATTTTCCTAAGGACTACTTAGTCTTATCCCGAGTAGTTATTCCTCAATTTGGCTTTGCCTGAGGGGGTCTTACTGTCTGTGGAATAATATGGTGGGAGCGGGGGCTTTCGCCAAATGCGGCATCCGGCGCTTCTTGGTGTTTCTCGATGTTGCGTTGGGTTTCTCGGGGTTCCTTCCTCAGAGGCGGCCCCCAGCGTTACTCGTGGTTCCTCGGAGGATTGCCAAGCAATGCAAAGCCAATGCCAATCAATGACAAATAATGCCAAGCGTCGCCAAGCAACGCGAGTCAGTGCCGAACAGCGCCAAGCAGTGCAACGCAACACCAAGCAATGACCCAAGCAGCGCCAAGCAATTCCAAGCCATGCAAAGCCAATGCCAAACCATGCCAAGCAATACTTTGCATTGCGTTGCTTTACACTGCTATGCATTGCTCAGAACTGCGTTGTCCATCATCGAGGTCGCGCCGGGTTCATATGACGGCCTCGGGGTCCGTGGAGGGCCCCGTGGGCCCCGACGGCCTGCGAAGAGGATCCCAGGCCCCCTTTCCTCCAGGGGCCCACTCCCTGGCATCCGCTGGCCTGAGTTTCTCAATCCGCGACCCCACAGGTCCCGACATGGCCCTGGGCGAAATTGTTCGTTCTGGATTCATTCGTGTCAGTCCCAGGGCCCGATAACGGACCCCGGAGGGCGAAATCGAGGAAATACCGACCAGATTGACGACACACACCAGGTAGTCGCAGTTTTGGGCTTCCTTCATAAGCTTAATCCTAGCCCAGTCATTCCCCGAGACCCGTTTTTCATCCGAATTTGTTTCTTACTGGTTCGGGGGCTCGTCGAAGGCCCCCATGGGCCGAACATTGCCAGCAACCTTCCGTTGGGATTTTTCACGATGCGAGGAGAGGAAGAGGAGAGGGAGGAGAGTGAGATGCGAGGAGAGTGATGTCTTGACGCTAACGCAGTCGCGAGGCCCCCTCCCACCCCCGGGAAGCGCCCGAAGCGTGGACCCCGCCCGGCTGGCGGAGCTGGTATCTCAGCCCCTCCAGCCCACCCTTCGAGATTTGGACAGGCCCCGCGAAACTGGAAGAAACAGCCAAAAATCCCAACCTTGCACGGTTACGGCCAGTGCCAAGGCCGCGCCAGTGGAGACGGGGATGGGTTGGACGCGAGCCAAAAAGGCCCGCCCCCCCTCGGAAGTGCCCGAAGCATGGACCCCGCGCGGCTGGCGGAGCTGGAGCTGGATCTCGGGGAGCTGGCCGCGGCCGGCGTGCGCGCGGAGTTGCGGTGCCCTGCGACGCTCGGGCTCGACAGCGTGGCGCTGCGGGGCGATCCAGCGCCTGTGGCCGGTCGGCCACCCTCGGGCCCAGATCTCTGGCGATTCCTGTGTTTTGTTCCGTGCGGGCGGGTGTCCTCGACCTCGCTCGGACCAGGGGCGGAAAGCTGATCCTGGGGAAGCGGTGGGGACCTCCTTGGGGCCGCGGATTGAAGAAAAACTCTGAGAGGAAGAAAAGGTACGGGTACCGTTACCAATGCCTCGTTTTCGCCATCGTGGGCCCCCTGGGAGAGCCTTCGTTGCTAGGGTTGGATTCGCCTTGGAATCCTGGTCAGAATCTCACCCCTGGAGAGGTCCAGGGATTAGCGGTATCGGTATCTCCCCCACAAACCGATGCGTTACACAAACACATTTTGAGTTATGGGCGTAGTTTTTTTTTGCACATTGGGCGCTTTCGTCCAGTTTCGGGCCCCAGGGCCCTCACAACTCGATACAGCTCGAAAGATGCCGCAGAAAGATGGGGTCTGGGGCCCCAGTCGTGATTTTTGCGATGTCGTATAATTTTGGTAACGTCCTATCTCACGGCCCAGAATCATGGCGGCAGTTTTTTCATCGTCTTCGTTTCCTTGCCCAGCTCGAGCCGTCAGCGGAAAAACGACTCGGGGCGAGAAGAACCTGGCCCCGGAGAGGTGGTCGAGATCCCGGGATGCGACGTCACGGAAACGACGCATCTTCGGAGGATCAGGACGATGGAGGATGGTGGAGGAGGAGGAGGAGCAGGAGGAGCAGAAGGAGGAGGAGGAGGTTGAGGATGGTGATGGAGGGTGGACGAGGAAGAGGGGGATAAGGAACGAGGTTGGGTCATGAAGGACGGAGTGCAGAAGCAGGAGGCGTATGCAGGAGGATGTGGAGGAGGAGGAGTAGTAGGAGGAGGATGAAAAGGAGGATAGATAGACTGGATGACCGAAGAGGATAAGAGGAACAATAGAGGACGGAATAGGCGGAGAGGTAGTCGGAGGAGGAGGATGACGAATAATAATAATAATAATCATTTGAAGAAGGCGAAGGAGGCTGGAACTTGCGCGTGGTCTGTGCCGTGCCCTACTCGCTCGTGCAGACGTGCAAGTGAGCCCTGTCGAGGCCGAGTGTCGCGCGCACCTTGCAGCCCCTCGTGCCTCCAGGCGCGGAAGAAGTCGCAACTGGTGGGGCCCCTCGGGGGCTGGGGTCGACGGGCCCCCGCTCCGCCCGGAGGGGGAGAGGCTCTGCACCCCACCACAACGACGGACGAGAGGGGGACGACGCGGAACAGAGGCGACGAGGAAAGACGGAGAGGCCAAAGCAGGAGGAGGGCACAGGAGGCGCAGCGTTGGGGGGTGCGTGCGGGCCATCGCCTTGCAAGTGAGAGTGAGGCAACGGGCGCTTGCCTTGTAGAACAGGGCCTCGGAGTACAAGATCAGAGAGCGCAAGATCACGTAATGAAGGTCGCCGAAGTTCGACATCGCGACTAGACTATGTCTGACAAGCAGACCTTACCCAGCGACACGTCCCAACGGGACGACATCGGAGTAGACGTGGCCCAGCGACACGTCCCAGTCATCGGTGTCCGCAACGAATCGACGCGAACGAAGTGAGAGCCCCCCCCGCTTGCCCCGAGGTGCATCGTCGAAACCATAAGCTCTATAGTACATAGTCCCAAAGGGCCGACCCCCCGCCGAAGCTGGGGCCGCGAGCAGGGGGGGGGGCTCAATCGCTGGTGGCCCACTCCGTGAAGCAGGCGTGGCCTAGCGGCATTGCCCAGTCACCGACGGGCAGAAAGAAACAGTATAGTTAGACGAAGCGGCATGCGGCCGTTTCGGGCAGTCTTAACGTTGCGACTACCCGCGCAGGAGTAACTTTACCGCAAGGGGCGAGGAAGGAACCTACCCACGCGCCTGCACGCACCAAGCTAGGACTCATACAATCCGAACCCCAATGTCGAAGTCTCAGGGACGACGTCCAGTGGTGTGTGATATCAGATATGGCAGCTGGGTGCACGCGTACCTGGTCCCAAGTCGTCGCCGTGCCTGACAGTGAGGGCGAGAGGTTACTAAGCCCAGACACCCGCCACGTCGGACGTGTTAGTGAGAAGTAGCCCCCTTCGGAGTGAACCGATGAAGAACAGAGCGGTACGCAGCACCTGGAAACGTGTAAGCACCCTCCACCGAAATAACACAGCACCATCCATTGCATTTAGGTGTCGAGTTTCGTCGATGCAAGTTCTCCAGCTCTAATGCGTCCCGACAAGGCCGCACGTCGGACCTACCAGGATTCTGGATCTGCCTCTGCTTGCCCTTGTCCTTCCCTGCCCTTGGTTTTGTCGATCAGCTTCTGGGCCAGGGCCTCGAGGTGCCCCAGAGGGGCGGTGCCCATCTTGAGCCACGCCCACGCCGGGCAGAGCAGCTGCACGATCGCCTGCTCGAGCTCGAGCTTCGAGGTCGTCTGGTCGGCGCCGCTGGAGTCGGGGAGAGTAATGCCGTCTGCCATCGAGAGCTGAAGCCTCGTGTATTCGTCGTTGTAGCACTTCCTGCACCGAGAGCGTCGTGGTATCAAGCCAGGTGATTCCGCCGTCGCTCTCAATGCCAACTTCGCTCCCAACTCGGCCAGGAGTTGCTAGTTCTGACGCCCCTCCTTCTTGAGGCTCTCCGCTTCCAACATGGATCTGAACACGGAACGCGTGATGTACAAGTGTGGTGGCCAAAGGTATGGCTTCGCTGCTGCGAGCTGGCCAGGCTCCAGGAGGCCCCCAGAGGCCACATACGCGCACTGTTTGCTGGCCACGCGCGCGGCCGTGATCACGGAATACTCCGAGAGGATCACGATGCAGAACCACTCTGACGCCGTTGGGTCGCGTAGCTGCTGATTGTGCATGCGCACGATCTTGAGCAGGATCGAGATCGCCTGGGTGTCTTTGGCCCGCGGCACGCCCTCGACTTGCTGGAGGGAGTCGTCTTCTGCGTCGGCCACCTCTGGTGGTGTCCCTCTGTTTTTTCCGGCCTCCCTGGTTCTCCCTGACCTTCTCCGGCCTCCCTGTGCTTCTCGAGAAGGTGCTCTAAGTCCATGGATGCCATGTCGTGGGCGCGGCCGTGGAAGTGCCTGCACCGACTCACGGGGTGCACCGTGTGCCCGGATGTGTAGCTGCAGTGCCCGAAGTTATTGAACCACAATGCAAGCTGCGGGCTGGACAGCCCAGGTCAAGAGGTTCACATACTTAGTTTACCGGGAAAGAGCCGCGACCTAGCGTACATCTGTTGAAGCGGCAGGATGGCATACCGTGTCTTTGTGCATTATTTCTCGTGTTCAGGACCTGTGACCTGCAGGCAATGGAAGCATTGGTGTGTGATTTTGCGAGGAGCTGCTTCACTGCGCACTCGATGCGCCCGATCTGCATGCAGAAGACGGGACTTCATCGCACTGAAGGGTCACCGCAATTTTTTCGGTCGTCGTCCCGCAGTCTACACCGACAGGACCAAGGTTCTAATTTCAACGTATCGTGCTCTTGAAGTTCGGGGCTGGGTGACTTCTGAGGGCATAGTGAGATCTGGATTGAGAAGTAGTTGGCCCTGGAACTGCTAAAGTTGATGTCGGCCCACTTGTCGTAATCACTCGAGTAGGAGCTTGGGGAGGGAGAGGGTCGGGGACAAACATGTTGAACTCCTCACTTCTTTCCCGAGCGAACTGGAGGTCCTGGAGTAGCTGTTTTGCCCACCGGTTGGCCTGGGGGCGGTTCGTCCAATCCTCGTTCATTATGTGCCAGGGTCCCATGGTACCTAGTATACACGCCCTGACTTGACGGTGTGCACTCGGAAACTTGATCCAGGATTGGTACCAGCGTACCCGCCCGAGACGTAGTTCCCCAGCAATCGGTAGAATCTGCCAGTACGCCCACATCCGCTTCGAGCTCCACCTCTTAGTCTTAAGTCGGGCCTGTCCCTCAACATGGGGAACATTCAAAAATAGTCAGAAAATAGTCTTGGGGTGTTTTTTACCTAACAGCGAAGACTGATAGGTTTCTAGTTGACTCAAAAGAGATCACAGATCACTCCACAGGGGGGTCCGGGCAGGCGTTGGGAGTTGCCGGCCGGGCCTGTGCCGGGCTCGTTTTTCACCAACAGTCACACACTTCGTGCTCGTCGACCTCTCAGAACCCCATTCCCAGGCCACATTCTGAATAACCGGATGCAACAGTCACACACTTGGTGCTCCTTGACCTCCCAGAACGCCATTCCCGGGCCACATTCGGAATAGCCGGACGCAACAGTCATACAATTCCTCGTACTTGACACCCCAGAACTCCATTCCCGGGCCACATTTTGAATGCCCGGAGCCAACTGTAGGCCACTTCGTGCTCTTCGACTTCCCAGAACTCCATTCCCGGGCCACATTTTGATGCCCGGAGCCAACTGTAGGCCACTTCGTGCTCTTCGACTTCCCAGAACTCCATTCCCGGGCCACATTTTGGATGCCCGGAGCCAACTGTAGGCCACTTCGTGCTCTTCGAGTTCCCAGAACTCCATTCCCGGGCCACATTTTGGATGCCCGGAGCCAACTGTAGGCCACTTCGTGCTCTTCGAGTTCCCAGAACTCCATTCCTGGGCATGATTTTGAATGCCCGGAGCCAACTGTAGGCCACTTCGTGTTCTTCGAGTTCCCAGAACTCCATTCCCGGGCCACATTTTGAATGCTGAGGCAGGCTGATGCTGCTGAGGCTGAGGCAGGCTGAGGCTGAGGCCGAGGCTGAAGGCAGACTGAGGCTGAGGCTGAAGCAGGCTGAGGCTGAGGCTGAGGCAGGCTGAGGCTGAGGCTGAGGCAGGCTGGCTGCAGGCTGAGGCTGAGGCTGAGGCTGAGGCTGAGGCTGAGGCTGAGGCTGAGGCTGAGGCTGAGGCTGAGGCTGAGGCTGAGGCTGAGGCTGAGGCTGAGGCTGAGGCAGGCTGAGGCTGAGGCTGAGGCTGCTGAGGCTGAGGCTGAGGCTGAGGCTGAGGCTGAGGCTGAGGCTGAGGCTGCAGGCTGAGGCTGAGGCTGAGGCAGGCTGAGGCTGAGGCTGAGGCTGATGCTGAGGCTGAGGCTGAGGCTGAGGCAGGCTGAGGCTGAGGCTGAGGCTGAGGCCGAGGCAGACTGAGGCTGAGGCTGAAGCAGGCTGAGGCTGAGGCTGAGGCAGGCTGAGGCTGAGGCTGAGGCAGGCTGATGCTGAGGCAGGCTGAGGCTGAGGCTGAGGCTGATGCAGGCTGAGGCTGAGGCAGGCTGAGGCTGAGGCCGAGGCTGAAGGCAGACTGAGGCTGAGGCTGAAGCAGGCTGAGGCTGAGGCTGAGGCAGGCTGAGGCTGAGGCTGAGGCAGGCTGATGCTGAGGCTGAGGCTGAGGCTGAGGCTGAGGCTGAGGCTGCAGGCTGAGGCTGAGGCTGAGGCTGATGCAGGCTGAGGCTGAGGCAGGCTGAGGCTGAGGCCGAGGCTGAAGGCAGACTGAGGCTGAGGCTGAAGCAGGCTGAGGCTGAGGCTGAGGCAGGCTGAGGCTGAGGCAGGCTGAGGCTGAGGCTGAGGCTGAGGCAGGCTGAGGCTGAGGCAGGCTGAGGCTGAGGCCGAGGCTGCAGGCAAACTCAGGCTGAGGCTGAAGCAGGCTGAGGCTGAGGCTGAGGCAGGCTGAGGCTGAGGCTGAGGCTGAGGCAGGCTGATGCTGAGGCAGGCTGTGGCTGAGGCTGAGGCTGATGCAGGCTGAGGCTGAGGCAGGCTGAGGCTGAGGCCGAGGCCGACGGCAGACTGAGGCTGAGGCTGAAGCAGGCTGAGGCTGAGGCAGAGGCAGGCTGAGGCTGAGGCTGAGGCAGGCTGATGCTGAGGCAGGCTGAGGCTGAGGCTGAGGCTGATGCAGGCTGAGGCTGAGGCAGGCTGAGGCCGAGGCTGAAGGCAGACTGATGTTGAGGCTGAAGCAGGCTGAGGGCGAGGCTGAGGCAGGCTGAGGCTGATGCAGGCTGAGGTGAGGCTGAGGCAGGCTGAGGCCGAGGCTGAAGGCAGACTGATGTTGAGGCTGAAGCAGGCTGAGGGCGAGGCTGAGGCAGGCTGAGGCTGAGGCAGGCTGAGGCTGAGGCTGAGGCAGGCTGAGGCTGAGGCTGTGACTGCGACTGCTGTTGCCACTGCGACTGCCATCGCGAATGCGACCACGACTGCGAGAACAGCAGAATTCTACAACAGGATTCTTATCTGAATCTTAAGGGGAATGCTTCCAGATATGCTCCTACACATCGCTGTTAGGTTGCTTTGCCGGGATAATTTTTACCTAACAGCGAAGACTGATAGGTTTCTAGTTGACTCAAAAGAGCTCACAGATCACTCCACAGGGGGGTCCGGGCAGGCGTTGGGAGTTGCCGGCCGGGCCTGTGCCGGGCTCGTTTTTCACCAACAGTCACACACTTCGTGCTCGTCGACCTCTCAGAACCCCATTCCCAGGCCACATTCTGAATAACCGGATGCAACAGTCATACACTTGGTGCTCCTTGACCTCCCAGAACGCCATTCCCGGGCCACATTTTGGATGCCCGGAGCCAACTGTAGGCCACTTCGTGCTCTTCGATTTCCCAGAACTCCATTCCCGGGCCACATTTTGGATGCCCGGAGCCAACTGTAGGCCACTTCGTGCTCTTCTACTTCCCAGAACTCCATTCCCGGGCCACATTTTGAATGGCCCGAGCCAACTGTAGGCCACTTCGTGCTCTTCAAGTTCCCAGAACTCCATTCCTGGGCATGATTTTGAATGCCCGGGCCAACTGTAGGCCACTTCGTGTTCTTCTAGTTCCCAGAACTCCATTCCTGGGCCACATTTTGAATGCTGAGGCAGGCTGATGCTGCGGCCGAGGCAGGCTGAGGCTGAGGCAGGCTGAGGCTGAGGCCGAGGCTGAAGGCAGACTGAGGCTGAGGCTGAAGCAGACTGAGGCTGAGGCTGAGGCAGGCTGAGGCTGAGGCTGAAGCAGGCTGATGCTGAGGCAGGCTGAGGCTGAGGCTGAGGCTGATGCAGGCTGAGGCTGAGGCAGGCTGAGGCTGAGGCCGAGGCTGAAGGCAGACTGAGGCTGAGGCTGAAGCAGGCTGAGGCTGAGGCTGAGGCAGGCTGAGGCTGAGGCAGGCTGAAGCTGAGGCAGGCTGAGGCTGAGGCTGTGACTGCGACTGCCGTTGCCGCTGCGACTGTCATCGCGAATGCGACTACGACTGCGAGAGCAGCAGAATTCTACAACTGGATTTTCATCTGAATCTTAACGGGAATGCTTTCAGATATGCTTTTACACATCGCTGTTAGGTTGCTTTGCAGGGATAATTTGAATATTTTAGGGTATTGTTACCTAACATCGAAGACTGATAGGTTTCTAATAGTCTAAAAAGAGAGCAGCACATTACTCCACAGGGGGGTCTGGGCAGCCGTTGGGGAGCCGTTGGGGGGCCGTTGGGGGGGCCGTTGGGGATTTCCGGGGGGGATCCGCGGAACCTCGTTTTTCGCATACAGTCACACACTTCGTGCTTTTCGACCTCCCAGAACTCCATTCCCGGGCCACATTCTGAATGCCCGGAGCGGAACCTCGCTTTTCGCAAACAGTCACACACTTCGTGCTCTTCGACCTCCCAGAACTCCATTCCCGGGCCACATTCTGAATGCCCGGAGCCAGCTGTACGCCACCCAGAACTCCATTCCCGGGCCATATTCTTGACAGCCGTCTTTGGTTCAGGACGTGCCTCCGACATTGCAATCTTTCCGACGGAACCGGTCACACACTTCGTGCTTTTCGACCTCCCAGAACTCCATTCCCGGGCCACATTCTGAATGCCCGGAGCGGAACCTCGCTTCTCGCAAACAGTCACACACTTCGTGCTCTTCGACCTCCCAGAACTCCATTCCCGGGCCACATTCTGAATGCCCGGAGCCAGCTGTACGCCACCCAGAACTCCATTCCCGGGCCATATTCTTGACAGCCGTCTTTGGTTCAGGACGTGCCTCCGACATTGCAATCTTTCCGACGGAACCGGCCGTTCCTCCGCGGTCTACATTGTCTTGACAGCCGTCTTTGGTTCAGGACGTGCCTCCCACATTGCAATCTTTCCGACGGAACCGGCCGTTCTTCCGCGGTCTACATTGCAATGGCCCTCCCCTGGCCGCGAGGCCGGTCCGCAGCCTCGGCTTCTCGCGGTGCTTCTCAGCCTGCGGAGGAAGACCGACACACGCCTGCGGCCGCACGCCGCTCCTCGTCTCTTACGCCATGCATGCGCAGGCCAAGCTTGATGCGCACGATGCTGGCCAGCTGCTCTTCTACGTGCCGGCAATCGACAGACCAGCTGCGCGCCTTGCGAAACCTAACTTCGACGAGATGCGCGCGATGCCCAACATCGGCGCTACCGCAAAAATGCCGGGACTGCTGCCGCTCTTCATCGGCATGGAGGTCATCCTGACGGAGTCCGTCTTGCCACCTCAGTATGTCCGTGGCGCGCCAGGCAGGGTGGTAGGCATAGAGATGCACGCTCTGGAGCCTCCAGTGGAAGGCCGTCCGTCCATTGTCTCGGATGGTATTGTACTACTCCACTACATGCCAAAGGCCGTCTATGTCAATATGGACAACAGCGATGAACTCTTCTTGACGACCGCGCCAGTGACAGCTGGCAGTGCTTCTCAGCCTGCTGGCCCCGACCTGCGCGGAGCGCTCGCGATCACTGCGCAGGCCCGCCCCTGGAAGTTCAAACCAGCGGCAGGTGGCCCAGCCATCTCGGTATCCAGGGCGCAGTTGACCGTGCTGCCCAGGAAGCAGGGCACTCTGCACGGCGTGCAGGGCAAGACGGCGGACCCAGGCTTCATCGTGCACTGGACGTTTCCGCCAGGACTCAAGAAAGAGTCCATTTGTCTGGCCTACTACGTCAGCCTGTCGCGGCCCAGGAGCTTCGGCCAGCTCTTGAGCCACGGCTTGCCTGACCGAAGCATCATCGAATCCGGCCCCCCGGAACAGATCGCCAAGGCCTTCGCGGAGCTCTTCGCGGACAAGATTGCCGCGACGAAGATCGCTTGCGCGAAAGCCCGACAAGAGCTAGGCTGGCCTGCACGAGCCTAGCTCTACGGGGCGTGGTGAGATACGGGGCGTAGTGAGATGCGGTGCTCCTCCGTCTAGTGCTGTACCCGTGCGTAGTGAGTTACGGGGCTCCTCCGTCTGCATACTATGTGCACTGGTGCTGCTGTGCAAACGATGGTACATACCAGCGCCTTCGGAAGAGCGTGACGAGAGATGCAAACACAAGAGCTTCGAGCCCCTGTTTTGGTGCTAAAACCATTGATACCAATAAATCGTTTGAGACTCAATCCGTTGATAGCAGTGTATCGTTTGCACCTACATCCATTGAAGCTCCGTGCGTTGATAGCAGTGTCTCGTTTGGACGTACATCCATTCAAGCTACGTGCGTTGATAGCAGTGTCTCCTCTGGACATACATCCATTCAAGCTCCTTGCGTTCATAGCAGTGTCTCTTCTGGACATACATCCATTCAAGCTACGTGCGTTGATAGCAGTGTCTCGTTTGGACATACATCCATTCAAGCTTCGTGCGTTGATCGCAGTGTCTTGTTTGACCACATATCCATTCAAGCTCCGTGCGTTGATAGCAGTGTCTTGTTTGCAAATACATCCATTCAAGCTCCGTGCATTGATAGCAGTGTCTCGTTTCGACATACATTCTACTATTACTTCTTCTGGTACCGTTACTACGGGGGCTAACTTCCCCTACCACCGTTCTACTATCCAAGACATCCGCCGTACTTCACTGTTACTACTACTGCCATCCACCCACCCCAACTATATTTCACTTCGCTGTTATCACTACACCCACCACTACTACTACACTTCACTCGTTCACTCCCGCCAACTACAACTACTACTTCACTGTTACCACTGTTTCATCTCTCCTGCTCTTATTGCTACTACTACTGTGACTGTTACTGCTGCTGCATGCCTCCAGCTATGCTTCTACATATCGATGTTAGGTTGCTTTGTTGGGATAATTTGACTATTTTAAATTCTTTACGCTTCGCGTATCCCCACCAGCCCATCTCACAACCGCAACTCTTGCGAAGCGTGCCGACAATAGTGTTTTTCAGGCGTGTGTCCGTTTGCTCCCGCATATCTCCCGTGTTCCTCCTTCCTCCCGCCTCCTTGTACATCCTCCTTGTGGGGGGAGCGGGAGAAGGACGAGGCGGAAGAGGAGGGAGAGAAAACGCTCCTCGTGGTTTGAGTCGTTTGGGGTTTCTCGTCCTGGTGTGAGTCGTTCGGGCCCTTCTTCCTGGTGTGAGTCGTTCGGGCTCTTCGTGGTGTGAGTCGTTCGGGCTCTTCGTCCTGGTGTGAGTCGTTCGGGCTTCTCGTGGTGTGAGTTGTTCGGGCCCCTCGTCCTGGTGTGAGTCGTTCGGGCCCCTCCTCCTGGTGTGACTCGTTCGGGCTCCTCGTGGTGTGAGTCGTTCGGGGCCCGCGTCGTGGTGTGAGTCGTTCGGGCTCCTCGTGGTGTGAGTCGTTCGGGCGCCTCGTCCTGGTGTGAGTCGTTCGGGCCCCTCCTTATGGTGTGAGTCGTTCGGGCTCTTCGTGGTGCGAGTCGTTCGGGCCCCTCGTCCTGGTGTGAGTCGTTCGGGCTCCTCGTGGGGCCTCTTGGGGGCCTCTTGGAGGCTCCTGGGGCCTCTTGGGGGCCTCTTGGGGGCCTCTTGGGGGCCTCTTGGGGCCTCTTGGGGCCTCTTGGGGGCCTCTTGGGGGCCTCTTGGGGGCCTCTTGGGGCCTCTTGGGGGCCTCTTGGGGGCCTCTTGGAGGCCTCTTGGGAGCCTCCTGGGGGCCTCTTGGGGCCAGCTTGGGGCCTCTTGCGACCTCCTCAGAAGCGCAAGTGAGCGCTGCCTCCTGAGAAGGACAAAATGAGCCCAAAACCTTCGTAAAATCAATGATTTTGCTATGAAGGAAGAGGAGCGCTGCCCCCTCAGAAAGCCAAAATGGGGCCAAAACCATAGTAAAATCAATGTTTTTGGCTTCACAGAAGAGGAGAGGGACTTATCTCCGTCCCCCCGTCGGGGCCAGAATCCTTGTGAGAGTCGTCGTTTTTTAGCCCTCCCAGGAGTCGAAATTTACCCCCTCTGACGACCCGCCGGGCCCCCTCTCCAGGCCCAGGGGGAGGGGGTAGGGGGAGGGGTAAACCCCTCCCCGAAGGGGAAGAAGGGGGGTTGAGGACAGAGAGAGCTCGCTAAACCACTCACGCCCAAAGGGCTGGTGGGATTTTCGTCCAGAATCGGCCTGTAGGGGGACAGGCCCGACTTAATCCTAGTCACCTTATCGTGATCCTACGTGCCCTTCACCCCCAATCCCCGTCGCATCGCTCGCATCATGATTTTGTTGTCTTCGGTCGTGTAGGTGGTCGGGTATCTTGCCTTCGTGCCCGACAGGAGCGCCCCCTTGACAAACGAGAGAATCGCCACACGTTTAATCGCACGGGACGCCGGGTGGACCAGAACGTTAGAGGTGGCCCCGAGACCCGATCGGCCCGCCTGGAGCAGTCTTCCCTTCCCGATATGTAGCGAGCCTTGCGACGTGAGCCACCCTCCTATGATGCGCATGCATCTGTTGTGCCGTCCTGCCAACTTGGGGCTGCCCGATTAGATGCGTCTCCTCTGTGCCACGCTGCCTGCGCCAACGAGGCGTGGGCTCTGGGTCTCCCGTCCGCTTTCAGGGGGAATCCGACCTCACCCAGCGCCGTGCTGAGCTGACTGCTGCTCCTTGTCGACAGGGACGTGAGATGGACTGCTTTTCCTCCCTCCGTGAAGTGACGTGACCAGGGCACCACCCAGTTTTAACATTCATCGTGACATCGTCCGCGTAGACCGTGATCCCTGCGTCCGTGCAAGCGCCATCCACCTCCGAGACTTCTGTGTACTCGCGTGAGCTAGTCTGCGGCCTCCATCTCAGAAAGACCTCCAAGCCCACCTGGTAGAAGTACGGGGCACCTCCTTAGCTGGATTTGGGATGCCCCATGGGCTCGCCTGAGGTAGGCCGTAGCAACATGCAGCCCGTGGGGGTCCCCGAGATGCAGGGCCGTCTGTAGGTCCTGTGGTGTTGTAGCCTGGCGTCTTCAGAGAGGTAGAGGGACTCGAGTGATGAGAGGTTGATATCTCTGTCTGCACTGGCGAAGGCGTTCGTGGCGTCCTCGTTCACGATTGTGTGGGAGATGCCCATCTTCTGGAGCCTCCACGATGAACCGTCGTGCACCGTGATGGCGTCCTCCCTCCTGCGCCGCCGAGCAAACCCATCATAATAGTATGGACCAGTCTCGTTGTGTCGTCGTCCGCTGTTCCACCGAGCGGACAGAACATGTGAATCCAGCGTTGGCCCAGGGGTCCCGTTTTGCAGTTGCCTTTGTCCAGGCCCACGCAGCGAGAAGATGCTCGTCGTCAAGTGGCGATGATGTCAACCATCATCGCGTCGAAGGCCATTGCGGTCCATGGTGTGGGGTCCTCGCCAACTCCCCCGCGCTGAACTTTCAGCCATTGTTCAGTGTCTAGTGAGATGAGCCAGGGTTCGGGGGGCATGCTCCAAGCTGGGATGGCTCTCCACTTCGGGGCCCGCCTCATTTCTCGAATGATGCCTCGGAGGTCCTCCGCCTGCTGGGAGTCGCCGAACTTCCTTGCGCCATACCTCTGCTGGTCCGTCCGATGAGCCTCGTCGCCAAGATTGACACTGTCGAAACGTTTGGATAGTTCACGTTGCAGGTCGCGCTCCACCGCTCCAAGTCTCCCCCGGCGCGCGGGAAGCTTCAGGAAGTCGGCAGTGTCCTGTGGCTCGCAGTTCTCCGCCTAGCCGTAACGTGCTTCCGCTGGCGTGGGCCAAGACCTCGACGAGCCAGTCTGCGAGTGAGACGCTGAGTTGCATTGTGATCGTGATCTGCCCAAGCTGCGTTGAGTCCCCCCACTGGCGTTTTGTTGATGCCCTTGGTGATCTGTCTTGATAGAGTGCGCTTGCGAAAGGTAATTCCCGAGAGTTCACGCTCCACCTCCCTGTCCGTGTTGCCTCTGCTAATGCGCTGACCCCGAGGGACCTTGCGTCGATCCAAAAGTTGTGATCTCTTGGGCTCGAGCTCGGGTCTCTCCTGTTCCACTGCCGACTTACGCTGGAACGCATCAAGCAGAACCTGTCTGAGTGCGACCGAGGATGAGTTCCACATCGTCCGTCATGGGTCGCGTGCACAGTCTGATTCAATCTTCGCCTGAAATCTGCAGCCTGGCGCTGTGAATCTTCTCCACCTCCCCTTGGTAAGAGGTGCCTCCACTCATTATCCGCACGATACCGTCAAAGTCCCACGACTGTCGAGCCTAGGCTTCCGCCTCGAAGTAGCTCCTGCACTCGGCGTATGCCGGTCTGTGGTCGCGGTCGTTTGACGTGTTGGTGAGCCGGAGACGGCGGCCAACCCCCGACGGGATCTTGCAGCATGTAATGTGTGGCCTCAGGCCGCTCGGTATGTGCGCGCAGTCATCCGTGAGTTGTGCCCTGTCGAGCCTCGGAATGTGGATCGTGCAGGCCATCGTGCGCGTGTCGTGTAGCATCTGGTGCCACAGCTGAGCCGCGAGCCCCTCCACGTCCACGTCCGCATAATCCACCACTGCGTTGTGCGCCTCATCGTCGTCCTGCTATCCTGTGGCAATCTCGCTCTCGTAAATCTCGTGGGGGAGTAGCCTAGACCGTCGTTCAGGTCAATACCCATGATGGGGGTTGCACCTGTTGCCAACGCTGTTGATTAGCGATTGCACCAACGAGGTCACCGCTTCCACAAACTTTCGATACGAGGATATGCCCGCACGACATGATGATGCCATTGAAAAGTAGACCGCAACACCGATAATGTCCGAGGAGCTGTATTTGAGACGCACGGCCCCTGTTCGTCCCGCCAGCGTTTGGGGAGGACTGTAAATACGTCGTGTGCAATTTCGAGGAAACCGCCGATGGTGAAGGTAGACCGATACGCCATAGCTTTTGTTATGCTAGGTGCTCCGGTCCACGCAAAACTGATCTCCCACTGATGTGGATGTGAAACATTTGAATGCTGTCTTTCTGTCTGCTTTCGCCTGGTCCCTGCGAGGAAGACTGCGCCTACGTTGCTGACTTCTGATGAGAACTTTGCGGCCCTGGTCGGCCCCGTGAGGGAGATCGGTAGGAGCACATGCGTATTGAGTGCCCACCAGCTTGAGCTCGGTCGCCCTCCATCTGAGTGGTGCCAGAGGCCCACGAAGAAGACGCAGAGGACGCTCACAGCGAGAAGCCAGCGCTTCGCGCGGGGGCCCGTTCTCTCTGTCATGGGTGGGGCGAGCCCCCTGAAGGAGCAAACATGCCGCCATCCCCTGGACCCTACTCGTGTGCATCCAGAGGCCGCAGAGGAGTGCGTTCTCAGCCGCTGAGCGGCTGGAAGAGGACGAGGAGGAGGGGGAGGAGGAGGTCTTTCGCTCTGTTGGCTACTACCTCGCACAGACAATCCCACAGCCAGCGACTCCTGGAGCGACCGCCCCAGGAGTCGCCACGCTCCTGGTTTGATCCCCCCCCCAAGGCCGACCGGCCCTGGGGGGGATGGTCGCGTTCGTCGGACTCAGTGGCTCAGGAGGAGGAGATGGCTCAGTGGCTCAGTGGCTCAGTGGCTCAGGAGGAGGAGGAGGAGGAGATGGATGGAGGAGGGGTTGAGATGGATGGAGGAGGAGGAGATGGATGGAGGAGGAGGAGGAGAAGGATGGAGGAGGGGGAGGATGAAGAGGAGGAGAATGAGGAGGAGGAGGAGGAGGAGCTGTGAGCGCCCCTCTGAAGCCGCTCGCCCGGGGGTGCCCCGCCGACCGCGGGCTCCCAGAGCGGGTCCAGGAGGTGCGGCAAGACCTGCAGGAGACCCGCGCCGCCGCCGTCGCCGCCGGCGTCGTGTTCGTCGACGTCGTCCCGTTTCGTCCGGCCTCTGTGCCGCAGCTCGGGTTCTACGACTTTCAGGCCCCCCCCAGGTCATGGGGAGCACCACGGGAAACCGATAAAGAACAGCCTGGGGGCCCGAAAGCCTTCGAGAACCCTTTGAACATGTCCAGGAAATCCCTAGGAGGTCCCCTCGAGGTAGTGCCGCTGCCGCCGTCGTCGCCGTCGCCGTCGTCGCCGCCGTCGTCGCCGCCGCCGCCGCCGCTTCCGTCGTCGTCGTCGTCGCCGCCGCCGCCGTCGTCGTCGCCGCCGTCGTCGTCGCCGCCGTCGCCGTCGCCGCCGTCGCCGCCGTCTCCGCCGCCGCCGCCGTCGCCGCCACCGTCGCCGTCACCGCCGCCGTCGCTGCCGCTTCCGTCGTCGTCGTCGTCGTCGTCGTCGTCGTCGTCGTCGTGGCCGCCGCCGTCGGCGTCGTTGCCGTCGTCGCCGTCGCCGACGCCGACGCCGTCGCCGGCGCCGTTGCCATCGTCGTCGTGTTCGTCGTCGTGTTCGTCGTCGTTGTCGTCTTCGTCGTCGCTGCCAGGAGATCCTGGCGCATCACGGCCTGGCGCTGCCAGAGGGCTCCGTGCCCGCCCCGCGGGCTTGCTGCGAGAGGTGATGACTGGCGCCGCGCGCGCGCCCTGCGCTCTCCGACGCCTGGTCGTCAGATCCGGGCGACTCACAAATAAAGCATGATGGCGTTTTGGTATTGTTGCTGCTGTTGTCGGTGTTGTTGTTGGTGATGATGATGATGATGATGACGATGATGACGATGATGACGATGATGATGACGATGATGATGATGATGATGATGATGATGATGATAATGATGTTGATGCTGATGTTGCTGTTGATGAAATCTTATTACTGGAGATCCACCCCTCTGGTTACCATTTGTTTTTCCAATTGAAGTGCTCCCCCGGGGTTCGCACCTTTGTTTAAAAGAAAAAATAATAACAAATTGAAATCAGGCAAAGTCACGGGGCTCAAATTGTGCCCCTGGTCCCCAGTTTACAACAACAACGTCTCCCGCTATTACTTCCTCACAGTGTATTCCCAAATCACGCTCTCGCGCGGGACTTCCTCACAATTCATGGACGCATCACGCTCTGGCGTGGGACTTCCTCGCAATTTATTCAGACGATGCGCCATCGGCGCTCAGGAATCACGCTCTCGCTTTGGCTTCTCTCACGACTTCCTTGGGAATCGCGCTATCGCTCGCGACTTCCTCGCGATTCATGCAGGGCCCACGCTTCAGCAACCCGCCTGCTCGACCTCGTCGGCTGGGCCCGCCTTCCGACCTGCCTGGGTCTGCCCACCCGATCCGATCTGCCCGTCTTGTTCTACCACTTGTGTTCTGCTCCTCGCCCCCCCTCCTCCTGCGAAGTCCTCCTGCGAAGTTCTCTCGTGTTCCATTCTCTCGGAGAGGCGCGAAGACGTCAGGGGCTCGAGGCGGTCAGTCGCCGAATTAAAACCCTATTAAATCAGATGCGATGGTCCTCCTCCTCCTCCTCCTCCTCTGCGTTCGTTTGCCACCAGAGCCTCTGGGCCCTCCGGATCTGCCTTC
Organism: Prorocentrum cordatum; assembly: GCA_963575745.1. Classification (NCBI taxonomy): domain Eukaryota; class Dinophyceae; order Prorocentrales; family Prorocentraceae; genus Prorocentrum; species Prorocentrum cordatum. Next base: position 269,984 of record CAUYUJ010014333.1, on the reverse strand, counting down.
TCCTCCCTGTCCGTCTTCCTCTCCTGTCTCTGCCGTTCGCCTGCCGTGTCCCGAGCTCTGCCCTCGCACTCTGGCTGGGCGCGTCGGCTCCGGCAGCTGCTCGGTCGGCCCCGCGGACGGCCTGCAGGAGCCTCGCTCTGCTGCCGCCCGTCCGCGGAGTCGCGGTGGAGGGTGGCACTCGGCTTCGGGGGGACCGTGCCGATGCCGCCACAGTCGATATCGATAGTGAGGATGGGCAACTTTCCCAAGAGGGTACTCCGGATGGCGAAACGGTCGCCCCCTCTTGGGTTCGAAGGGGGGGATGGGCGCGTGCCGTCGGGGGGGGGGATTGGGGGGGGGGATGGCAGTTTTGAGAGAGAGAGAGAGAGTCGGACGCGCGTTGGGGAGCGGTGGGAGGGTGATGGGGACGCTCCGTGGGAAGGTTAGTCGCCTCCCCCCCGATGATTATTATGCCATCCGGGGTACCCTTGCATCCTTGCCTTCTCGGTCCATCCTCGACCCTTTTCGACTGCCAGCCCCGCTCGGAAAGCTTCGACATGGGCGTCCAAGGGGCCCGCTTCCACATTGCGCATCCGCACTCTCAGATTTGACTGTACCGCTACTCCCTGGACCTCTCTCGGGTGCTTGCTGACCAGAACTCACGAGGAATGTCCGGCCAGGGCGACGAGAGCTCGAGCAGCGGTAGGGGTGCCTCTCCCTCAAATGATTCACAAGCTTCGGGAGCCCTAACTGCCTTCGCGCGAGCCCCTGCTGGCGAGGCTTCGGGCTTGCGCGCAGACGGCCCGCGGGCGACGAGAAGCTCAGGCCTCCGACGATGGGTTTGGGGTTCGGCCTCGGCCTGCTCTTTCCGTTCTGTCAGCTCCCGGGGGGGGGCAGAGTTTCGGACTCCACGGGCCATCAAGCATGGAACCAGGGCGAGAAGTTGCCCCCAGGGAAGGTCAGCCACTCGCAGAGGGGGGTAAGGGGGAAGCCTTCTCAGCAGGAGGCTGCTTCTTAGAAGGCGCCTTCCCCCCTCCCCCTGCCCCCCTCTGCCCCTCTGCTCGCCGCCAAGATGGGGTCCGAAGCTGTGCGGCCGCGGATTGAAGAATCACGTCGTCGGATGTCTGGGAGATTGGCCGCCCGGCAGCACTTCGCCCACTACCACTTCGCGCTTAGCTGTCCTTCTCCCAGGTGGTCTCGCGAAGGCGCGAGTCGTGCGTCGAGTGATGGGTGCCACACATGGGTGGGTTTAGGAAGGGTGCACCACTTGTGCCTTAATGGGGTCCTACAGGGGCTCCCTGGGGCCCACAGGGGACAGGAAAGGTAAACGTCTTCCCCCCCATGTGTCGCCCGCCCACTTGATGCACGTCCGAGCGAGGATGGGCGCTCGTCGCACCTCGCGGGGCGCGGCGCGCGAGGCTGGGACGGGGGAGGGAGGCGCGCCCGCTGCCACGGAGACGCGGCGGACGGGGCCCACGAGGAAAAGCAGTGGCCGAAGAAGACGAAGAAGAAGAAGAAAAAGAAGAAACGACATAAACATAAACTGTTGGCGGTCCGCGCGGATTCCTTGGATCGCGCGCGGAGCACGCCAGGGAGGGGGTCCAGCGCAGATCCAAGAAATCCGGGCGGAGCGCCACAATCTCTTGTTTATGGCGTTTCTTATTATTCTTCTTCGTCTTCTTCTTCTTCTTCATCTTTTTCTTCTTCTTCTTCTTCTTCTTCTAGGCCTGGCGCGTCCGACGGGATGCGACGTTTTTGGGCCTTAGGACGCAGGGCCGGCCACAGGGGCAGGGCATCCACCTCCCCTGGTCGGGCCCCCTCCCGGGCCCAGGGCTGTGCAGTTGCTTCCCCGGCCAAGCCACGGGGGGCGTAGGCACCGATACCTCCTCGTCGCCCTGGCCCAGGAGGCGCCGCCAGCGGCGGCGCGATGGCTGTGCAGACCGCCCCAGGCCAAACCGTCCAAGCAGATGGTGATCGTTTTCTTATTCATTGTTTTGTCGATCGGCGCGGGCCCTCGGAGCAGATCTTGGTTGTTTTTGGCGTCTGTTTCAAGCAGGCGGAGTCACCCCCGTAGGACGCACTGTTGCAAACAGTCGCATTAAGCAGAGGTCCAGCCTTGAGATGGGGGTCCATGCAAACGGGGGTCAGTCAGAGCGCCGGATCGTGCAGGATCCTGCAGGGCCAGGGTTGCCTTGACCAGGGTGTGGGTGCAGGATCCTGCCAGGTCCTCCAGGATTTTTCAGAATCTTGCAAGGCCTGGCCTGACCGACCCGGGTCTGGATTGACCTGGGGCAGAATAGGGTCGAGATTTGGCTCAACACGGCGACAAGAGTTGTCGTGCCGCTTCTGGCACCAGACGTCGTCGGGCTCCTGGTTGTCTCCAGATGTCCCTCGACTCTGGAGGCCCCTGTAGGTCCCGGGAGGCTTCCGAAGGCCGCCCACATCCCGGGGGCACCCGCAAAAACAGCGGCTCAGAGATGGAGCCCCGAGGGATGGGGCCCCGGAGGACGAGGAGATTCAAACAAGTGCAAATTTGCCCGTGAGCGCTTCCTATCGTTGAGCCCCATCCCATCGGTGTCCCATCTTTCGACCGCCGAGCATCGCAAATGCATCGCCGATGCGCCGACGACGTCTGTGAAGCATCGGCGGCGTCGGCGTGGAGAAAGTCGGGCTCAACATCGAGCCGCAACGCCGATGCATCGGCGAACGCGCCCGAGCCTCTGACCCCATCTTCCGTCCAAACCCATAGTACTGATGCAAGGGCAGGATGTGAGAACCTTGGACGTCAAAGCAAGCCCCATCCCACAGGGCGCGACCGCTGAAACCTGGACGCGAAAGGTAGGCCCAGACGCTTATCCGCACTGGTGGTCCCTCGCTCACTCGCCCCTCAGGGCCCCATCTTCGGTAGCAACTCAGGGGAGCTGCGCATGTCCTCACAATTGTTTCAGAATGCATTTGCGTTTAGCGTCGACTAGCGCCCACTGGCGTCGATTCGCGTCCACTGGCGTCGGCTGGCGTCGAATCGCCAGAGCCAGCAGGATGGCATAGGAGACCCCCATGAGCTGCCAGAGAATCACCCCTGGGCCCCCGGCGCAACAGGTACATCCTCGAGAACTTGAACCTGGACGGCCTGCCCGCGCGCGGCGCCACGGCCGTCGTGGCGCCACTGGCGCTTGCGGGCGCCCCCGAGGCGGGCCTGCTAAGCCTCCGCCGCTGTCGCCGTCGTGGGCGGCCCGCGAGCGCGTGGCGCGCCACTGCGATCGTGGGTCGTCGCTGTTGCCGCCGCCGTCGTCATTGTCGTCGTCGTCGTGGTCGTCGTCGTCGTCGTCGTGGTCGTGGTCGTTGTCCTCGTCGTCGTCGTTGTCGTCGTCGTCGTCGTCGCGGTCGTCGTCGTCGTCGTCGTGGTGGTGGTGGTGGTGGTGGTCGTCGTCGTTGTCGTCGTCGTCGCCGCTGTCGTCGTCGTCGTCGTCGCCGTCGTCGCCATCGTTGCCCTTTCGGAGGTTTTGGCCCCTGGGACACCGCTCGCCCTGCTCGGTGTGTGGAGGGCCTCTGCTGACCAGGGGTTCGTCGAGGGGGGTGCTCGCGTCGTAAAAATTAGCTTGGCGAAGGACCCAGCCACATGGATTGTGAGTAATGCAGTTTCGAGTATCGTCTTCGGATGAGGTTCATATAGGGCCACGAAACGTGTCAGGAATGTACTGGAATACGCGCAGTGAGCGCATGCTAATGCAGCGATTGGGGCCTTCGGTGGGGTTCCCTGTGGGGCCACGAACGCACGCGAACGCCGCCTCTGGGGCCTTCGGTGGAACTCCCTATGGGGCCGCGAAACGTGCGCGAGGTGTGCCGATCTGAATCGCGCGGGGCCGTGTAAACCCTGCAACTTGGGCCTTCTGCGGCGCTCCCTATGGGGCCACGAAACTTGTGAGGAGTGTGCCGACATGGGTCTCGCGGACGCATATCAACCCTGTCACTGGGGCCTTCGGCGGAGCTCCTTATGGGGCCGCGAAGCGTGTGATCGGGTGTTCCGCAATGGCTGACTGGTGCGGAGGGCAGAGGCAGGGATGGGAGGAGGGGGAGCATGCGGAGTGATTGAGTGAGGGAGTCGCGAGCACAGGCTCATCAAAACGAGGACCCAACACCACAGGATGGCTGGCAAACAAATTAGCCTGGCGAAGGACCCAACCAGATGCAGTTGTGAGTGCCGCAGTTGTGAGGATCGTCGTCGGCGGAACTCCCTATGACGCCACAACACGTGTGAGGGGCATGCCGATTTGGGGAGGTGGGCAGGTGCATGTGAACCCTCCCACTGGGACCTTGCCGCGAAACGTATGAGGGGTGAGCTGAAACGGGCGCGACGCCCACATGCGAACTGCGCCACTGGGACCTTCGGTGGAGCTACCTATGGGGCCACCAAACTTGTGAGGGGTGTGCCGAACCGGGCGCGACGCCCACATGCGAACTGCACCAATGGGACCTTCGGTCGAGCTACCCAGGCCACGGAACGTGTGAGGGGTGCGCCGAAACGGGCATGACGCCCACATGCGAATTGCGCCACTGGGACCTTCGGCGGAGCTCCCTATGGCCTCTGGGGCCACGAAACGTGCGCGAGGTGTGCCGATCTGAATCGCGCGGGGCCGTGTAAACCCTGCAACTTGGGCCTTCTGCGGCGCTCCCTATGGGGCCACGAAACTTGTGAGGGGTGTGCCGAAAGGGCGTGACGCCCACATGCGAATTGCACCACTGAGACCTTCGGTGGAGCTCCCTATGGGGGCCACGAAACGTATGAGGGGTGTGCCGAAACGGTCGTGGCGCCCACATGCGAATTGTACCACTGGGACCTTTGGTGGAGTTCCGTACGGGGCCACGAAACGTGTGAGGGGTGTGCCGAAATTGGCGTGACGCCCACACGCGAACTGCACCGCGGAGACCTTCGGTGGAGCTCCTTATGGCCTATGGGGCCACGAAACGCGTGAGGGGTGTGCCGAACGGGCGTGACACCCACATGCGAACTGCACCGCGGAAAGCTTCGGTGGAGCTCCCTATGGGGCCGAGAAACGTGTTAGGGGTGTACCGAACCGGGCGCGACGCCCACATGCGAACTGCACCACTGGGACCTTCGGTCGAGCTACCCAGGCCGCGGAACGTGTGAGGGGTGCGCCGAAACGGGCATGGCGCCCACATGCGAATTGCGCCACTGGGACCTTCGGCGGAGCTCCCTATGGCCTATGGGGCCACGAAACGTGCGCGAGGTGTGCCGATCTGAATCGCGCGGGGCCGTGTAAACCCTGCAACTTGGGCCTTCTGCGGCGCTCCCTATGGGGCCACGAAACTTGTGAGGGGTGTGCCGACATGGGTCTCGCGGACGCATATCAACCCTGCCACTGGGGCCTTCGGCGGAGCTCCGTATGGGGCCGCGAAGCGTGTGATCGGGTGTTCCGCAATGGCTGACTGGTGCGGAGGGCAGAGGCAGGGATGGGAGGAGGGGGGAGGATGCGGAGTGATTGAGTGAGGGAGTCGCGAGCACAGGCTCATCAAAACGAGGACCCAACACCACAGGATGGCTGGAAAACAAATTAGCCTGGCGAAGGACCCAACCAGATGCAGTTGTGAGTGCCGCAGTTGTGAGGATCGTCGTCGGCGGAACTCCCTATGACGCCACAACACGTGTGAGGGGCATGCCGATTTGGGGAGGTGGGCAGGTGCATGTGAACCCTCCCACTGGGACCTTGCCGCGAAACGTATGAGGGGTGAGCTGAAACGGGCGCGACGCCCACATGCGAACTGCGCCACTGGGACCTTCGGTGGAGCTACCTATGGGGCCGCCAAACTTGTGAGGGGTGTGCCGAACCGGGCGCGACGCCCACACGCGAACTGCACCAATGGGACCTTCGGTCGAGCTACCCAGGCCACGGAACGTGTGAGGGGTGCGCCGAAACGGGCATGACGCCCACATGCGATTTGCGCCACTGGGACCTTCGGCGGAGCTCCCTATGTCCTATGGGGCCACGAAACGTGTGAGGGGTGTGCCGAAAGGGCGTGACGCCCACATGCGAACTGCACCACTGAGACCTTCGGTGGAGCTCCCTATGGGGGCCACGAAACGTATGAGGGGTGTGCCGAAACGGTCGTGGCGCCCACATGCGAATTGTACCACTGGGACCTTTGGTGGAGTTCCGTACGGGGCCACGAAACGTGTGAGGGGTGTGCCGAAATTGGCGTGACGCCCACACGCGAACTGCACCGCGGAGACCTTCGGTGGAGCTCCTTATGGCCTATGGGGCCACGAAACGCGTGAGGGGTGTGCCGAACGGGCGTGACACCCACATGCGAACTGCACCGCGGAAAGCTTCGGTGGAGCTCCCTATGGGGCCGAGAAACGTGTTAGGGGTGTACCGAACCGGGCGCGACGCCCACATGCGAGCTGCACCACTGGGACCTTCGGTGCAGCTCCCTACGGGGCCACGAAACGTGTGAGGGGTGTGCCGAATCGGGCGCGACGCTCAAATGCGAACTGCACCACTGTGACCTCCGGTGAAGCTCCTTGCGGGGCCACGGAACGTGTGAGGGGTGTGCCGAAGCAGAGACGGTGCAGGGATGGGAGGAGGGAGTAGGGGGAGGATGAGGAGGAAGGAAGTAACGCGGGGCGTTGTCTCTTCAAAACGAGGACCCAACACCACAGGATGGCCGGACAAAACTATAGGACAGGAGTTTTTTTTGTGCCATTTTCGGATTCCAGGGGCCCTCGCCGGGGCTCTGGGACGGTCCAAAAACGACTCGCGATAGAAGCTGGCCCTTCGGAAGGGTCGGGAAGGGTCGGGACTCTTGGGGACTCTGTATTGACAAAATTAAGGCGCCGCTGGTCCTGAAGGGGGGAAGCGGGGGCGGGCCTTCTCAGAAGGCTTAGGAGGCTTCTGGCCTTCTGAGGCTCTGAGTAGCCTTCTGAACCATGGTGGGGCAAGCATACATTAGCCGCCTTGGGGAACCCATCAGCCTGTTATCGTCCAAGTCTCTGGACTAAGACGAATTAGTAACACGCTGACGGGCTCCCACAGGCTGACGGCCTCCCAACGGCGGCGGGTCACTGGTACTCTATAGTTCCTCTTCCCTTGCGAGTTAGGGAGCACGAACCCAGCTGGATGTCTTTGTTCTTCCAGAGGCCGTTCGGGGCAGGCTTTCTCTGGCCCCACTGCTGCCACTGGCCCAGCTCTTTGCCCCCCCCAAGACAGGGAGGGGTGCCGCCAACAAGCGTGCGGATCCATGTCTGATGGCCCGGGGGCCCGACGGCGGGCCCCAGAGGCCGAAGTCGAGGACAGAGCTCAGGGCAGAAATAAGGGCAGATCGTCGGTGATCTGGGGCAGAAGCCGGCGGATCCCCCCCCCCCACCCTCCTGCTCCGACGTCGACGTGAAGCACATCGGACAACACATATCGAGCCGCATCGCCCATGCATCGGCGATGCGGCGCGATCCTCCGACCCCATCTACTCCGCCCCCATCAAGGAGGCCTCTAGAGCCGCCCCGATCAAGGAGGCCTCTGGAGCCTCTCCGTGGCTAGGGCTCGCCGGGTCCACAAAAGCCCCTCCCCTGTGCAGCGCCCCGTGTGGCAGCACGACGAGTAATGAATTGTAGGAGAACTCGAGGGGGGCAGCAGATTGCCAGAGCGTGCGCAGGCCGAGAGGCCAGGGGATGCCTCCGCGGGGCGGGCCGCACTTCTGGCAACTCCACCATGCCAGGCTGCCGCTCCCCGGCAGCGTCGCCGTCGCCGCCGCCGCGTGCCGCACTTGCCGCGTGATTCGCCAGGATCGTCAGACTGTCCTGGAGGCTCAGAAGAAAACAAAATCTGCATAAGCATACATTTTCGACATCCCGAACGGTGCAGGGCCCTTCCTTTTCACCTCGGCGCGGCCGATAAGATCCGATCCAATTCAAACAAACGATGATCGTACATCTGTTAGCTAGCGTGGAGCAGAAACAGTGTGTTATTGCAATGCGGGGGTGGCTGCTATGCAGTGTAAGCTATGTGGTGCAAGCTAGATGTCGCATATGCTAGGCGGTGTGAGTTGAGGAGGTGAAAGCAAGACGGAGTAAACTGTGTGGTGTGAGCTGCGTCGCGTAAGCTATGCGGTGTGAATTGTAGGTGAAGCAATAGGGCGTAAGCTATGTGATGTGAGCTATGCTGTGTAAGCCAAGCGGAGTAAGCTACGAGGCGGCTCGGGCGGCAGCGCGGCGCAACCGCGGCATGCCCCAAAAGCGCAGGGCGCCCACGAAGCGGCACGGGCGGCAATGCGGCGCAACCGCGGCATACCCCTCAAGCGCGGGGCGCCCACGAGGCGACACGGGCGACAACGCAGCGCAACCTCATCATGCCCTCCACGCGCAGGGCGCCCACGAGGCGCCCACGAGACGGCCCGGGCCCGCAACGTGGCGAATATCCAGAAACTACCCAACCAGTTATTGAACGAGACGAATTAAGAACCCCATTGTGTGCAAACATTGTTCGAGGAGCAGGCACTACAGTTGATATATCGTAGATGTGGATGTATTGTTTCTATGTTGTTGTTGCAGTATGCAGCTTTTATGTCAGGCGTGCCAGGGCAGTCGAACTGCACAGCCAAGCAATGGTTCATAGGGTGTCGCGCGGCTCTCCCTTTATGTGACGCTACCGCCACCGCCTCTTCTGCGCTGTAGAGCGCTTCGGTTACCTAGAACTTGAGCGCCCGAGATTCGTAAGCCCGCGCGATGGTTCTAGCCAGGGGAAGGCCCCAGGCGTACACTTCTACGAGTGCCGGAACGCAGGGAGACTGGGCACAGCTGGACGCGCGACGAGTGATGTGCGAGCAACAAGCCACGAGAGCAGCGCGAGTGACCACGGGGGTCGAAGAATGGGGCAGGGAGAAACGAACAGGGATGGCACATGAGGATAAGCAGCAGCACGGGGACTTTGACTGCGTTGAGGCGAGCAGCCTCCGTACCCTTAGCTGAAGTGCTTTGTGAAGTAACCGCGCAGGCGCACAGAGTGGAGTGGAGCCGTGTTGCCGCAGCCGCATACGTCGTTGCCGTGCATGCGCCTCGCAGCTTTGGCAGTAACCTCCTCCTCCTTCTCGTCCTCCTCCTCTTGGCCCCACGGTCGCCTGCAGACGTCTTTGGGATGGGACACTCTTGCGCCGCTGGTTTCACTCATGGCCCACCGTTGAAACAAGTTACACTACAGAGTGCACTTTGGGTTTGCAATCCGTGTTTGGCGGGGATGCCACCCCAATGCCTGACTTGCGATCCCAATCGACAGGTCAAATGATTAATTGTCGCCGGTGACTTGTTCCATGTCGTCGATAAGGATGTTTGGGAGGTGGTTGTCGAACGGCGACGACGACGACGGACGACGACCCTGCTTGTCGTGCTCCTCGTTCTCCTCGTCGTCCTTTGTGTCCTCCGCGAGGACGAGGAGGACGACGACGCCTCATCGTCGCCGTCGTCGTCGTCGCCACTGGCGACGGCGGCGGCGACAGCGGATGCCGACGACCGACGACCGACGACGAAGGTCGACGGACGACGGACGACCTCGGACAACGGCGTCGACGGGCGACGGGCGTCGACGAGCGACGGACGACGACGGGCGACGCACGAAGGCGGGCGACGGACGGTGGGGGCGGACGGCGGCGGCGGCGGCGATGACTGATGACGCGCTTGGCCCCCCGAAGTGAGTCGGTGGCTCGAAGATGGGGCTCTGAGGGTGGGGTACTGAGGATAGGAAGGGGTCCAAAGGCAGATTTCCATGGTTTGGGTGTTTTCGGCACTTCGTCCTTAGGACCAGCCCTCAGGACAGGGCTCGACCTCGAGCTAAACGGTGTTTGAGCGGTGTCGTGGTCCGTGTCGTTTTCATTTTGATTCGCAGCCAAGGCAGAACGAAGACATACCGAAGGAAACGGCAACAAATAGAATTCGAACAAATTGTTTAGCTCGAGGCTCGAGCCCTGTTCAGGACCCCATCTCTGAACCACCGGGTGAGGCGCCAGCGCGCGTGTTCGCCTGGGTGCCGGCGGCGTAACCTGGCGCGCGCGACTCGGCGGGGGCGCTGCGCTGGCGGCGCTGGCCGCTTCCGGGGCAGCGCTGGTGACGTGGCGTGGTCTCTCTGGGCGTTGCCGCCGCGGGCCTGCTGCAGGAAGACGGGTCGCCAGGGGCTGCCAGAGGATGCGGCTCGGGTTCTGTTCTGTTCGGGTTCGGGTGGAGCTTCGAGCTTCGGGGATGCGGCTCGAGGGAGCGCAGATCGAGCGTGGAAGTCCGAGGAGGTGAGGATCGAGCTTCGGGCTTCGAGGATCGAGGCTCGAGCTTCTGGGTTCGGTGGAAGAGGGGGGGGGGGTACGAGATCTGCTGCGTGCAGCCGGTTTCGGCCCCGCCGCCGGGCGCCCTCGTCGATACGCTGCGTTCGGGACCTAATGCAAGCGGGGGTCAGTCAGAGCGCCGCATCTTGCAGGATTTTGCAGGGTCCTGCAGAGCCAGGGTTGCGTTGACCCGGGCTTGGGTGCAGGATCCTGCAGGGTCCTGCAGGATCTTGCAGGATCCTGCAAGGCCTTACTGACCCGGGTCTGGATTGACCCGGGTCAGAAACTCGCCGGCATATGAAGAACGGGCCCGGGGGAGGAAAGGGTCGAGACTTGGCTCAACATGGCGACAAGATCTGTCGTGCCGTTTCTGGCACGAACCGCTGGATGACTGGGTCTTCCCCCCAGACGTCGTTGGACGATCCCCGACGGTTGCGTGCTGGATCCTGGGCCCCTGGTCGGTCGCAGCCATCCAGCCTCCTCGCCTGAGGCCACCGAAAACTCCCAGAGACCGCTCAAGACCGCCCGAGGCCGCCCAAGGCCGCCCCAGGCCGACAGGCCACAGGGGGCCCACAGCCGGACACACAGCACGGTCGCCTCAGGCGCCTGGCGCCTCTGGCGCCGGGAGGCGCCAAGAGAATAGGGTACGTGAGTTCTTGACGCTTCGAAAACGCAGCAGACCCCCTCGCGTCGTGAAGAAATCACGACGGGAGGCTTTTCATTATTTCCCTACCTAGGCTCTGCCTAGAGGGTTCTTGCTCTCTTTCTTAAAGGGGCCGGGCAGTGGAACTCGCCCCGGGCTGTTCCCCCAGTCCCCGCCCCGCGGTTCCCCCAGTTGCGCCCCCTGGGTTCACCCAGCTTAGCTTAGCTTAGCTTAGCTTAGCTTAGCTTATCTCATCTTAGCTTAGCTTAGCTTAGCTTAGCTTTGCCTAACCTAGCTTAGCTTAGCTTAGATTAGCCTAGCCTAAGCTTAGCTTAGCCTAGCCTTAGCATAGCTTTCCTTAGCTTAGCTTAGCTTAGCTTAGCTTAGCTTAGCTTCGCTTAGCCTAGCCTAGCTTAGCTTAGCTTAGCTTAGCATAGCTTAGCTTACCGTAGCTTAGCTTAGCGCAGCGCAGCGTGGCGCAGCGCAGCATTAGTACAGCATAGCATCGCATAGCATATCATAGCATAACCAAGCATAGCATAGCCTAGCATAGCTCTGCATAGCATAGCACAGCATATCATAGCATAGCATAGCATATCATAGCACAGCTTGTTGCACCGATCTTGGAGTTGCTGCTGCTGTCCAGTTTCGTAGGAACGTTCGTTGTAGCAAGTGTTGCACAACCTTGCTCAATGCCAAGTCGTGAAGTGTAGGCCGGATCTGGAGCATTCTCAAGCACACCCGGTAAGCGAATGCAAAATCATGCGTGTGTCTGTGTGTGTGTGCGAAGGCAAAACAACAGCAACACCAAGCAACAGAAAAAACATCAACGAAGCAAAAACAACAGCAACAGCAACAGCAAAAGCAAAGGCAAAGGCAAACACGAAGGCAAAAGCAATAGCAAAGGCAACGCAAAGCAACAGCAACACCAATGCGAAAGTGTATATGTATATTTAGATGTAGGTGTAGATGTAGATTTAGATGCAGGTGTAGATGTATATGTAGATGTACATGTAGGTCTAGATGTATGTGTAGATGTAGATGTAGATGTGAGTGTAGTTGTAAAAGTAGATGTATATGCCGATGCATGTGTACATGTAGATGTAGCTGTAGGTGTAGATGTGGATGTCGGTCTATATGTATATGTAGGTACGAACCTGTACTAGTCCTAGTAGTAGTAGCAGTACTATTACTACTACTACTACTACTACTACTACTACTACTACTACTACTACTACTACTACTACTACTACTACTACTACTACTACTACTACTACTACTACTACTACTACTACTACTACTACTACTACTACTACTACTACTACTACTACTACTACTACTACTACTACTACTACTACTACTACTACTACTACTACTACTACTACGACTACTACTACTACTACTACTACTACTACTACTACTACTACTACTACTACTACTACTACTACTACTACTACTACTACGACTACTACTACTACTACTACTACTACTACTACTACTACTACTACTACTACTACTACTACTACTACTACTACTACTACTACTACTACTACTACTACTACGACTACGACTACTACTACTACTACTACTACTACTACTACTACTACTACTACTACTACTACTACTACTACTACTACTACTACTACTACTACTACTACTACTACTACTACTACTTCTACTCCTATTACTTCTGCTACTACCGCTTCTGCTACATTGCGACGATGAGGAGAAGGAGGAGGTCGGCGTTTACCGTTACTACTAATCTTGCTTTCTTCGGGGCTCCAACTCCTAGGTAGGGTCGCTCTGGGATAATTTCGTCCTCCGGGGGCCCCTACTGGGCCTCGGAACTGTCAAACAACGACTCAGGATGAAAAATTGGTTCCGGGGAAATGAGTCGAGTCCTCTGGGGGTCGACGTCATGAGAAAACCATGACGTCGGGTGTCTGGGAACCACGCTCCCCATGAGCATCCGCTTACGCTAGGACGGGGCTAGGGCGGGGCCAGGGTACGCTCGGACGGTGCTAGGGGGTGGATAATCCGTGCAAGACCGTTCCAGAAAACTCTCGGAACGTTCCAGAACGCTCTGAAGAGACCGCTGCGCCCGAGACATCCTCCAGATCCGCCGGATCTCAGAGATCCTCGATCTGTTCTCACCCCGTTTTATCCTCGCCCTGGCTTCGTCTTGTACGTGAATTCTTGACGCTTCGCGTATCCCCACCAGCCTCCGTAGCCTTTGGCTCAAGCCGTGTCTGGTCCAGAGAGCCGGGATCTGCCCCAGGGGCGCCGCGCCCGCCCCGTGCCAAGAGCGCGCGGTCCGACCCCAACCCCAGCGAGGGCCCATGCTTGCCCTCGCGGCGGCCCTCGCTGCCGCCGCCTCCGCCGTGGGAGCCCTCGGCGCCGCAGGCCCCCACGCCGGGGGCCCAGGCGCCGACCGCCTGTGCAGCCTCGGAGCCAGGCTGGCGAACCACAGCGCCGGCGCGGGGCGGACGTGGGCCAACCGCGTGCCTGGCAGCCCGCCCGGCGTGCAGCTGGTCCAGCTCGGGGCGCAGCTCGCGCATCGCAGCCTCCGGGCATCGGCGGCGTGCGCCTCCGGGTCGCGGTGCGAGGTGCCCGCCGGCGCCGCGTGGGTGCTGGACGCCAGCATCGACGTCGAGTCGCTCACCATTCGAGGGGAGCTGAGGTGGGATACGGCGAAGGACGGGCTGGAACTGCGCGCCTGCCACGTCATGGTGGAGGACGGAGGCCTGCTCGAGATAGGCACCGCGGACGCGCCGATGGAGCTGAGGGCCACCATCTACATCAAGCAGTGCGGGTCGCTCTCCGGACCCATGGGCAGCCGCTTCGTCGGCAGCAGGGGCAGCTCCCGCATCGAGATACACGGCCGCCCCCTGGCGCGCACGATGTCCCTGCTCTCCAGCGGTGCCGCCCAGGGCTCCTCGCAGCTGGCCCTGAAGCACGACCCGGGAGACATGGGCTGGCGCGTCGGGGACCGCGTCGGCGTGGCCACCACGCGGGCCCGCCAGAGCGACTCCAGCGAGCACACCATCGTGGAGCTGCTGCCCTCTGGGCTCCGCGTGTCGCCACCGCTCCAGGCCGCGCGGATGGGCGGCATGAAGGACGTCGAGGGGCAGCAGTTCGAGCTCGCCGCCGAGGTGGTGAACATGGAGCGCTCCGTGCTCATCACCGGGGACCACCAGGACTTCCTCGCCACGCGCCAAGGACTGCACGTGATGATGGGGCCAGGCAGTGTGGGCGTGGTGCGTCACGCGAGGGTGGAGTACTGCGGCCAGAACGGCATCAAGGGCCGCTACTGTCTGCACTTCCACTTGCTGGGGCAGTGCCCAGAGTGCATCTTCCAGGGCAACGCCATTGTCGAGTCCTTCCAGTCGGGCATCACCATTCATGGGACCCACCGGACCACTGTCGACTCCAACGTCCTCTGGATGAACAGAGGGGTCGGGATCTACACGGAGGACGGGAACGAGATGAACAACACGATCAGCCACAACACAATCATATGCCCTTACTGGGACGATTCAAAGCGCAGCGGGGGCCCCAGCGGTCCTTACTGCATCGTAAAGGGCGCGAACGCAGGTGAGGGCGTGGGCATCTACATGGTTGGTGTGACTAACGACGTTATCGGCAACCACATTGTCGGTCATCAGCACGGTCTCTTCACACCGGGCGGCCTCCACCACCTTGGCGAGGGGGAAGCACATGGGAAGGTCTGCCCGAGGCACCTTCCATACGGGATCATGCGCGGGAACGTCAATCACGACAACTCCTACTTCGGCATCTACCCAGACAACCAGTTCCCGCGGAACGTGGGCCCCCGTGACGAGAACGGCTACGTCATCGACATGCAGAGGTGCTGGCAGGAACTCACGCCCGATGGCAGGGACAACGGGGTGGTCCCAGCGTCCGTGGTGGAGGACTGCCTGGACTACCACAACGATTTCGTTGGCCAGTACACGGCCGGCGACATCATGTACCTGCGCTTCAGAGCGGTCGATTGCAACACGGGCATGTACTGGAAGCGGTCGAAGAACTTCGCCGACCCGAACGCCGTTCACATCCGCGACTCCGTCTTCGCGGACACCACCGCTCGGCTTCCCGGGGGGGCGTTCACCTTCACCATGGAGGGCGTGACCCTGGCTGGACGGGCGCAGCTCCACTCCCCCCAGCACTGCTTCGGCAGCCCCGACCTGGGCGGCCCCCTCCAGGGCATGACCTGCAACGTGCAGAACCACCTGGTGGGCC
This sequence comes from Prorocentrum cordatum, assembly GCA_963575745.1. Taxonomy (NCBI): domain Eukaryota; class Dinophyceae; order Prorocentrales; family Prorocentraceae; genus Prorocentrum; species Prorocentrum cordatum. Next base: position 254,785 of record CAUYUJ010014333.1, on the reverse strand, counting down.
TGGACTCCACGACGCACATGTACGGCTGGGTCAGGGACAGTGGCGCGCAGGTGATCAACTTCGGCAGCAGCGGCGGCGATCCGGTCCGGATCCTGTGGGTGGCGGCCGACGAGTCTTTGGATGGCTACGGAGCGATTGTCAGCCCGCACCTGAACGGCTTCGCGCTCGTGCCTGGATGCCAGGGCCCCCTCGGCAAGTGGGGTGGAGGTTTTGGCTGCGCGAAGACCACTCCGGTTCGCCGCTTGAACATATTCGGTCCCAATTTCGGGCGCATCACCATTCGCGGTCCTGGCTATGAAGGTGTCAGTCGTGACGACTCTGAGCCTACATTCGGCATGAACGTTGGCAGCCTCTGGTGGAACCCCCCCTTCCACGACCCCAGCCGCACGTGGAACAATCAGGGCAGCTATGCGGCCCCTGTGGTTGCTGGGGCCAGCTACACTGTGGAAGGTCTTAGGTGGCTGCCAGACGCTGGCCAGCCTGGCGACATCATCGTCGAGTTCTCAGACCCCCATGCGTCGCAGAGCTTGGGCAACGCCGCCGAGGCCGTGACCCTCACCCTGGTCACCGACCGCGGCCAAGTCTCCTGCATAGCCGCCGCGGACTCAGACCGGCGCTTCTTTGCCAGCGGCCAGACAGGGCCCGAGACGGGGGCAGCCTTGGGAGACTGCGGGCAGAAATTCCGTTGGTTGGCTGGGCAGGCTGAGGCTACCACTCTGGAGCGGGCCCACCGACGACGCCGGCGCCAGTACGTTCCGGTGCAGCACGGCGCTGTGGAGCCCACATTGCCAGAAGGGGGGTGCGACGCGCCTTGCAACTACAATGGTGGCTCGCATTCGTGCCGCGGTCGCATCAGCTGGCTGGTCGAGCACGGTGGCAAGAGTGCGGCGGCGGCCACGAGCCAGGTCAACGAGGAGTGCAGCGGGCAGTGCTCTTGCCAGGCGCCAGAGCCCTCCGCCGCATCTACGCCAGCACCGACTTCGGGCATCACGCCAGCGCCCACAGCAGCACCTTCCGCGACATCTACGCCAGCTCCGACTTCGCCGAGCCCCACAGGCGAGTGCGACGCGCAGTGCGAGTACAGCGGTAACATGATGTACGGTGGTTCCGACTCGTGCCGGAACCGTGTCGACTGGATCCTGAGCAACGGGCAGCCGGTGCAGCTGTCGTACGAGATCGTCAACGAGGCTTGCGCCGGCCAGTGTGCGTGCGCACTTCCGGCCGCATCTACGCCAGCACCGACTTCGGGCACTACGCTGGTGCCCATGGTGCCACCTACGTCGGGTGGAGGCTGCGACGCGCCTTGCAACTACAATGGTGGCTCGCATTCGTGCCGCGGTCGCATCAGCTGGCTGGTCGAGCACGGCGGCAAGAGTGCGGCGGCGGCCACGAGCCAGGTCAACGAGGAGTGCACCGGGCAGTGCTCATGCCAGGCGCCGTCGCCGAGCCCCACAGGCGAGTGCGACGCGCAGTGCGAGTACAGCGGGAACATGATGTACGGTGGTTCCGACTCGTGCCGGAACCGTGTCGACTGGATCCTGAGCAACGGGCAGCCGGTGCAGCTGTCGTACGAGATCGTCAACGAGGCCTGCGCCGGCCAGTGTGCGTGCGCGCCTCCGCGGTAGCGCTGGCCAGGCACAGGCGGGGTAGGCCGAGCGGGGCAGGCCGACGGCAGGTCGGGTGCGGCGCAGGCCGGTGGGCAGGTGGGGCCCTGGCGCGGGAGCCACCGCGGTGCGCGCGCCCCCGCTATATATCACGTCAAGGGGGTGCGCCGCACAGATCCGCGCGTGGCTCTGCAGGGCCCGCCCCGCCGCCACATGCGCGGCAGGGCCCCATGGCGCGCTGCACGGGCTGCGCGGCCGCGCCGCGAAGGCGGGCTAGCTGCGGCGAAGCCCACAGAGGGCAGCCCATCTGCCTTTGCCAGATGCTGATGAGCACCATCCTTTACAGTTGAGTTGTTGGTGTGTGCTGGACTGGCGCCTCGTACAGCCCTGCGAGCTCGTACAGCCCTGTTGCGCAGAGCCCCCGCGCGGCGACCTCCGAGACGGGGGACGTGCGCTTTGCGCGGGGTGGAGGTTGCCTTAGTCGGTATACGAGCTGGCTGGGAACGAGTATGCCAGAATATCTTCGCGGTCGAGAAAATCATGTTCGCCAGCATGGACCCCAAACTGTGATATCCTGCCTTTGAGTGTGCACGCTATATGGTGCAAGCCTTGAAGTGCAAGTTGTGTGCTTTCGACATGCGCCCAAGTGTGATCAGCATGGTCTCCTTTGACAGACTGGCAAACACTACTTCCCCACATCCTGAGTGTGGTTCTTGTTTTCCAAGAACACCTTCTCCTTCTACTTCTCCTTCTCCCGCTTCCTGTTCCACATGCCATCGCAAAACGATACCATACTATGCCACACGATACCATAAGATATCATGCAAAACCATATCATCTGATTTCGTATGATGTTGTACCCCTCCCACCCTCCAGGTAGACCCCGCCTGAGCGAGGAGTGTATTCGAATACCGCATGATTTTTCAAGTTTCGTGCCCCTCCCACCGCCCTTCCCACCCCTCCAGGGAGCCCCCGCCTGAGCGAGGACAACATTCGGATACCATGTGATTGATCAGGTTACGTGCCCCTCCCACCCGTCCAGGGAGGCCCCGCCTGAGCGAGGACAGTATTCGGATACCATGTGATTGATCAGGATACGTGCCCCTCCCACCCGCCCAGGGAGGCCCCGCCTGAGCGAGGACAGTATTCGGATACCATGTGATTGATCAGGTTACGTGCCCCTCCCAACCGTCCAGGGAGGCCCCGCCTGAGCGAGGACAGCATTCGGATACCATATGATTGATCAGGTTACGGGCCCCTCCCAACCGTCCAGGGAGGCCCCGCCTGAGCGAGGACAGTATTCGGATACCATGCGAATTCTTAGGTTACGTGCCCCTCCCACCCGTCCAGGGAGGCCCCGCCTGAGCGAGGACAGTATTCGGATACCATGTGATTTATCAGGAAACGTGCCCCTCCCACCTCACCACGAAAGCCCCGCCTGAGCGAGGAGGGCATTCGCATACCATGTTATTTATCAGGTTTCGTGCCTCTCCCACAGCCCTTCCCACCCCTCCAGGGAGGCCCCGCCTGAGCGAGGACAGTATTCGGATACCATGTGATTGATCCGGTTACGTCCCACCTGTCCAGGGAGGCCCCGCCTGAGCGAGGACAGCATCCGCATACCATATGATTTATCCGTGCTCCTCCCACCGCCCCTCCCGCCCCTCCAGAGAGGCCCTGCCTGAGCGAGGACAGTATTCGAACACCATGTGATTTATCAGGTTTCGTGCGATGGCCATGAGAGGAGGAGGAGGAGGAGGAGATGCAGGAGGAGGAGGAGGAGGAGGAGGAGGACGGAAAAGGAGGAGGAGGAGGAGGAGGAGGAGGAAGAGGAGCGCCGAAGGCCGTCCACGTCACCCCACGCACCCGCAATTACCATCGTCATCCTCGCTATTGTCTGCCTTTCCTCTTCTCCTTCCTCTTCTCCTTCCGTCCCATTGTATCGGCTTTCCTGCTCTTGTTCGCCCCAAAAGCTTCTCTGCGCTGCAGAAGAGCACGCTGCCAAGCGCAGTTTTCCTTGCATTTCACAGGTTTCGTGCCCTCCCGTGTCTCCAAAGATGCCTCCCCTGAGCGGCGAGGGTGTTCAGATACTGTGCTGCCTCCTAGGTTTCGTGCCCCGTCCACCCGTCCAGCGGAGGCCCCGCCTCAGCCTTATGTGGGGAATTCCGGTAGCATAATGTTTTTCTTACGGTTCATTGGTTTACGCCGCACCGCCGCCCCCTCGGGAGCCTTGGATGTCATTGTTCCGGTGGGCGCTGTCGTAGAAGCGTGCTGACGCCGTGCGTCCATCAGGGGCCCCCACCGCAATCAGAATTTTTGACGTTTCGCGAATCCCCTTCCCTCCTGGGTCAGGGCTCGAGCACGCCCCCGGCCAGGCGCGGGCCCCTTGGCGCCGATGGTGTCCGCTGCGGCGCGACGCCGGCGGCTGCGGGCGGCCGCCTGTGCGGCTCGCGTCGCTGGCGCCGCTGGCGCCGCTGGCGCCGCTGGCGCCCTGGCGCCGCCGGTGCCGCCGGCGCCGCGGCTGCCGCGGGCGCCGCTGGCGCCGCGGCGCCAGCGACGCGATCAGCAGCGATCAGGCTTCCGACCCCCTCAATCTCGTTGTTGCACCTCTCGGTGCCGCTGGCCCGCGTCGCGTGGCTGACCGATCATATCCTTTCACGCCAGTTCTTGCAGCCGTTAGCTACGCCCCTGGAAGTGTTGATCCTTGATCAGATCGCGATTCCGACCGCGACTTCGACAACGACCTCGACGACTCTGTCACATTAGTACTTGAGGCCGTTAGCCACGCCCCTGAAGACGTCGACGACGACGAGACGATACGATTCGACACCGGCGATTATTTTATTCCCGTGCTTGTGGCCGTTAGCCACCCCCTGGGCGGCGTCGACGACGACGAGACGACACGTCTCGACATCGGCGGCTATGTTACACCAGTGCTTGTTGCCGTTGGATACGCCGACGACAACATGTTGAGGTATCCTGCGTCAGTGACGGTTCGGGGCCAGGTTGTGAGTTCAGCTGGTGCAAGTTCTGTCGGGTGTGAGTTCAGCCAGGTGCGGGTTCTGCTTGTGCGAGTCAACGGCTGCAGCAGCAATCGCCCCTGCACATCACTCCTGTCCGCGCCTCTGGGAACACTGGGCGCCGCCAGGCGCGTGCCAGGCGCAGCAGCAGCGGCAGCAGCCCCCGCACCTGGCGCAACAGCTTCAGCAGCTGCCCCTGGACCCCCCCCTGGTCCAGCAGAAACCCCTCCTGGGACAAGGGTGTGAGTTCCGCTGGTGCGAGTTCTGTCGGGTGTAAGTTCAGCCGGGTGCGAGTTCAGCTGGTCCGAGTCAGCGGCAGCAGCGGCAATCGCCCCTGCTCCTCAGTCCTGTCCGCGCCCCTGGGAGGACGGCGCCACAAGTTGCATGCCAGGCGCAACATCTGGCGAAACAGTTTCAACAGTTGCCCCCGGGCCCTCTCTGGTGCAGCAGAAGCCGCCCCTGGGACAAGGGTGTGAGTTCACCTGGTGCGAGTTCTGTCGGGTGTGAGTTCAGCCGGGTGCGATTTCAGCTGGTGCGAGTCAGCGGCAGCACCAGCTATCGCCCCTGCTCATCACTCACTCTTGCCCGCGCCCCTGGGAGGTCAGGGCGCCACCAGGTGCACGCCAGGCGCAGCAGCAGCGCCAACAACCCCCGTAGTGGCGCAACAGTTTCAGCAGCTGCCTTTGGACGCCCCCTGGTGCAGCAGAAGCCAGCCCTGGGGCAAGGGTGTGAGTTCACCTGGTGCGAGTTTTGTCGGGTGTGAGTTCAGCCAGGTGCGAGTTCAGCTGGTGCGAATCAGCGGCAGCAGCAGCTATCCTCCCTGCTCATCACTCCTGTCCGCGCCCCTTGGAACACTGGGCGCCACCAGGTGCATGCCAGGGGCAGCAGCAGCGGCAGCAACCCCCGCACCTAGCGCAACAGCTTCAGCAGCTGCCCCTGGACCCCCTCGTTGTGCGGCAGAGGCCACCACTGGGGCAAGTTTGTGAGGTCCGCTGGTGCGAGTTCTGTATAGTGTGAGTTCAGCCGGGTGAAGGTCCAGCTGGTGCGAGTCAGCGGTCGCAGCAGCCATTGCCCCTGCTCCTCACTTTTGGCCGCGCCCCTGGGAGGTCTGGGCGCCACCAGGTGCATGCCAGGCGCAGCAGCAGCGGCAGCAGCCCCCGCACCTGGCGCAACGGCTTCAGCAGCTGCCCTTGGACCCCCTCCTGGTGCAGCAGAAGCCACCCCTTGGACAAAGGTGTGAACTCAGCTGGTGCGAGTTCTGTCGGGTGCGAGTTCAGCCGTGTGCGAGTTCAGCAGGTGCGAGTCCGTCTGGGCCGCTCGGGTGCGAGTTCAGCCGGGTGCGATTTCAGTATTTTCTTTGGTTTTGCAGCTGCAGCAGCCGCCTGGGGGGCGGGCGCTGCGCCGGCGGCCACCAGAGCCGTTAACTGCGCCCCTGGGGACGCCGACTGACGACTGCGACCGCCGACCGTCGTTCCATGTACACCAACACTTGCAGCCGTTAGCTGCGCCCCTAGTCGTTCCATTTGCACCAGTTCACGCAGCCGTTCGTTGCGCCCCTGGCGACGTCGTCCGACGATTACGTCCGACGAGCGACGACCTCGGCCGCCCATGGGAAAGCGGACGACGACGACGGCGACGACGCGGGGGCTGGAGCTGGAGCTGGAGCTGGCGCCCCTGGGAAGGCGTCTGCGTGCAGGGGCGCGGGCGCCTGGGCCAGATCTGGAGCTGGAACATATCTTTGGGTCGGCGCTGGAATCGGGGCAGTGCATCGGCGATTTTTTTACACCAGTGCTTTTAGTCGTTAGCCACCCCCCTGGAGGCGTCGACGTCGACGAGACGACCTGACTCGACATCGGCGACTATTTTACCCCAGCGCTTGTGGCCATTAGTAATACGCCCTGTATACGCCGACGACAACGTGATGAGGTATCATGCGTCAGTGACGGCTCGGGACAAGGGTGTGTTTCAGCTGGCGCGAGTTTTGTCGGGTGTGAGTTCAGCCAGGTGCGAATTCAGATGGTGCGTGTCAACGGCTGCAGCAACAATCGCCCTTGCACATCACTCCTGTCCGCGCCCCTGGGAGGTCTGGGCGCCACCAGGTGCGTGCCAGGCGCAGCAGCGGCGCCAACAGCCCCCGCACCTGGCGCTACAGCTTCAGCAGCTGCCCTTGGACCCCCCCCTGGTGCAGCAGTACTTGCAGCCGTTAGATGCGTCCCTGGTCGTTCCATGTACGCCAATAATTGCAGCCGTTAGCTGCGCCCCTGGCGACGCCGTCCGACGACTGCGGCCGACGAGCGACGACCTCGGCCGCCCATGGGGCGGCGGACGACGACGACGACGACGACGACGACGAAGACGACGACGACGACGACGACGACGACGACGACGACGACGACGACGACGACGACGACGACGACGACGACGGCGACGACGGCGACGACGGCGACGACGGCGACGGCGACGCCGACGCCGACGCCGACGCCGACGCCGACGCCGACGCCGACGACGACGACGACGACGACGACGACGACGACGCCGACGGCGACGACGACGACGGCGACGACGCGGGGGCTGGAGCTGGCGCCCCTGGGAAGGCGTCTGCGTGCAGGAGCGCGGGCGCTGGAACCAGATCTGGAGCTGGAACATGTCTCTGGGTTGGCGCCAGGATCGGGACAGTAGCAGCAGCAGCAGCAGCAACAGCAGCAGCAGCAGCAGCAGCAGCAGCACCGGCGCCACTCACCGCAGCAGTAAGTGTTGCAGCAACAAGAGTAGCAACAGCCGCCCGGTCCCCTGGCGGGCTGCAGCAACGGCAGCGGCATTCTCCCCTGCTCTTCACTCCTGTCCGCGCCCCTGGGAGGTCCTGGCGCCACCACGTGCGTACTTGGCTCAGCAGCAGCGGCAGCAGTCTCCGCACCTGGCGCAACAGCTTCAGCATCTGCCCCTGGTACCCCCCTGGTGCAGCAGAAGCAACTCCCGGCCCTGCAGTTGCAGCAGCCGCCCCTGGAGGGTGGGCAACATTGACGGATGCATCGTTCCTGGCCGTCCAGGCTCATGGCAAGTCGTTCAGGCCGCTCCAGCGGCTACGCCCTCAGTTCGCTCTCGACGCGGTCAGCGGGGCCAACGCCCGAGGGCGTTGAAGGCCACCCTGCTCGCCCCACACCGCGGCTTCGAGCGTTGGCACATCCCTCACCGCGGCGTGCTTGGCGGCCGCTCGCGGGTTCAACCGCAGCACGTCGGTGGCTGCGCCCATTGCTACACGCACGGTGTGTCGTCATACTGTACCACGTTCTGCGCCACAGACGTGCAGCTCGCCGACAGCACGCACTACACCAGCGGCCAAAACAGGCCCGTGCTGCACAACCTGCTCGAGCACGGGCGCAACCAGAGGCGCCGCTGCTCCAACGGCACGTCGCTGTCTTCGGCCTCGGCCTTGCTCACGGCGTCAGGTTCGTTCAGCACCGCGGCCTCCAGCACTGCTCCCCTCCCTGGGCATGGTTCCTATGGGCGCCCCCCGTTAGTCAGGCGTGCCGCGCCAAGTGCTCCAGGTCGCCATCCAGCAACGCTGAAGCCCCGCCGTGCAATCCCCCCTGGGCTTGCTGTTTGCTCACACTGCTTGTCCTCGCCTCACAAACACTTCAGCCTCACCGTGGGGTGGTTGCCGCCCCTTCCCACAAGGCTCCACCTCTGCTCGAGGTGTTTCCTGTTCCCCCTGGGGCCCGCAGGGGGCCCGCCATCGGCTGTGCACGCTTGGGCGCGGCCATCCCCCCTCTCGCTGGGGGCCCGTCGCGCCACCGACGGTCGAGGGCCCCCCCCGTCACCCTCCCCGCCTCTCCGCTGCCCTTTTCAGGGCACCCCTACCAGCGCAGTCCGCGCCCCCCCTGTGGCTACTGCAGCTTCGCGCTCGCGCCTAATACTGCACGGTGTTCCTCTTCGATGCCGTGGCCTCGGTGGCGCGCTCCCTGCCGCACTGTTTCTTTGCTCCTGCTTTTCCCAACTGGACCGCCGCCGCCTCGGCCCAGAAGGGTGGCCGTTCCCCCTCCCGCTGCCGCGATTTGCCGCCACGGCGAGCTGCCCCCTGGTCCAGACGCGCCGCTGGTCGGCACAAAAGAGCGCCCTTGGGCCCTCTCTCTTCGGCTTGCCCGCTGCTCTCCGGGCGGGATCCGACTCCTTCGTCGCCCTGCCGGTTTTGGCGATCCGGTTTGCCGTCCGTCGAGCGCCTGCATGCAAGCTGGCCATTTCACTGGTGTCGACGAGCGGCTGACTGCCTTCAGTCTGCTTACGACGTGCCTGTCCCACGGCGCGAACTGCTGTTCGATCGTCGCTACTCGCCCGTTCCGCCGCCACCCGCACTGGCTGCTTCCGACGCGCAGAAGGCTTGCTCACATTGCAGGGATGCGTGGCCCTTGCCGCTCTCGGCCCCCCGTGTGCTCCGTCAAGGCGTCTTGGACAGATCGTTCGGCGTCTTGGGCTGTCTCTGGGGCCTCTCGGGGCATTCTTGGCCCGTCTTGGGTTTTTTTTTGGGGTTCCGTGACTCCCAGGGGGGGCGTCGCATCTGACCCCCCCCCCCTGGGCGTCTGACCCCCCCCCCTTTAGACCCCCCCCTCCGGCAGGGGAGGGATCGAAGGGAAGGGGCTTCCCTTCGACTCAATTGCGACGTTGTTGATTTTCGTTTTGACTGGCGCGCTGAGGAGGTCCCTGGGAAAGAGGAGCTTCGACGAGCCCAGGGAAAGGGGGGATGCAGGGAATGGGGGCGACAGAGACGACGACCAACGAATGACTGAGATGATGACTTGAACGGACAAGCCCCTCACACACGCCGACAGGGTCGGCGGATTTTGTCTTCCTCGCCGAGGCCGTTTTGGACGCTCCAGTGGGTCGCGGCACCGCCCGTCCAGATTCAGGGGAAGGAGGTAGGGAGAGGGGTCAAGACTCCCTGCAAGCCGTCTCGCTCACTCCCGCCCGCCCTCCCAACACATATGTAGCACCCGAGTCTGGCCCGAGCCTTAGCATATTCAGCAGTCGTCTTTGGATGGGCAGCTGCTGGGGGCCAATCCGCCGCCGCCGCCGCCGCTTCCGCCGCCGCCGCCGCCGCAGCACGCAATCCACGTAATGTCTAAAACTGGTTAAATCAATGGTTATCCCGGCAAAGCAACCTAACAGCGATGTGTATAAGCATATCTGGAAGCATTCCCCCTAAGATTCAGGTGAGAATCCAGTTGTAGAATTCTGCTGTTCTCGCAGTCGCAGTCGCATTCGCAATGACAGTCGCAGTGGCAACGGCCTTAGGGTCCAATGGAATCTTAAGGATTCCTAGGGATTCCTACGGCATCCTTAGGCATCCTTAGGAATCCATAGGAATCCTTAGGAAACCGTAGGAATCCTTAGGAATCCTGATTCCTAGAGATTCTCAGGGATTCCGAAGGATTCCTGAGGAATCCCAAGGATTCCTAAGGATTCCTGAGGATGCTTAACTATGCCTAGAGATTCCTAAGGATGCCTACGGATTTCTAAAGATTCCTAGGAATTCCTAAGGGTTCCTATGGATTCCTACGGATGCCTCAGCCTGCATCAGCCTCAGCCTCAGCCTCAGCCTGCCTCGGCTTGCATTAGCCTCAGCCTCAGCCTGCCTCGGCCTCAGCCTCAGCCTGCCTCAGCCTCAGCCTCAGCCTGCCTCGGCCTCAGCCTGCGTCAGCCTCAGCCTCAGCCTGACTCAGCCTCAGCCTGCCTCAGCCTCAGCCTCAGCCTCAGCCTCAGCCTCAGCCTGCCTCGGCTTGCCTCAGCCTCAGCCTCAGCCTGCCTCGGCCTCAGCCTGCCGGCCTCAGCCTGCCTCAGCCTCCCCTCCTCCCCCCCCCCTTCCCCCCCCTCATTCAGCCTCACCTTGTCGCAGCTTCGGCCTGCCTCGGCCTCATCCTCAGCCTCAGCCTCAGTCTCAGCCTCAGCCTGTCTCGGCCTGAGACTGCCTCGGCCTCAGCCTCAGCCTGCCTCGACCTCAGCCTGCCTCAGCCTCAGCCTCAGCCTGTCTCAGCCTCAGCCTGCCTCAGCATCTGCCTCAGCCTCAGCCTCAGCCTGCCTCGGCTTGCATCAGCCTCAGCCTCAGCCTGCCTCGGCCTCAGCCTCAGCCTCAGCCTGCATCATCCTCAGCCTCAGCCTGCCTCGACCTCAGCCTGCCTCGGCCTCAGCCTCAGCCTGTCTCAGCCTCAGCCTGCCTCAGCCTCAGCCTCAGCCTCAGCCTCAGCCTCAGCCTCAGCCTGCCTCAGCTTCAGCCTCAGCCTCAGCCTGCCTCAGCCTGCCTCAGCCTCAGCCTCAGCCTGCCTCGGCCTCAGCCTCAGCCTGCCTCAGCCTCAGCGTCAGCCGCTCAGTCTCAGCCTGCATCAGCCTCAGCCTCAGCCTCAGCCTGCCTCAGCCTCAGTCTCAGCCTGCCTCAGCCTCAACCTGCCTCGGCCTCAGCCTGCCTCGGCCTCAGCCTCAGCCTGCCTCAGCCTCAGCCTGCCTCGGCCTCAGCCTGCGTCAGCCTCAGCCTCAGCCTGCCTCGGCGTGCCTCAGCCTCAGCCTCAGCCTGCCTCGGCCTCAGCCTGCCTCGGCCTCAGCCTGCCTCAGCTCGGGCATTCAAAATATGGCACAGGACTGGTGTTCTGGGAACACGAAGAACACGAAGTGGCCCACAGTTGGCTCCGGGCAATCAAACTATGGTACAGGAATGGTTTTCTGGGAACACGAAGAACACGAAGTGGCCTACAGTTGGCTCCGGGCATTCAAAATGTGGCCTGGGAGTGGCGTTCTGGGAACACGAAGAACACGAAGTGGCCTACAGTTGGCTCCGGGCATTCAAAATGTGGCCTGGGAATGGTGTTCTGGGAAAACGAAGAACACGAAGTGGCCTACTGCTGGCTCCGGACATTCAAGATGTGGCCTGGGAATGGTGTTCTGGGAGCACGAAGAACACGAAGTGGTTTACAGTTGGCTCCGGGCATTCAAAATGTGGCCTGGGAATGGTGTTCTGTTGGCTCCGGGCAGTCAAAATGTGGCCTGGGATAAGGTTCTGGTGAGTCACCGGATTCCCGCGGCACCCGTCCGGCATCTGTCCAGCATCTGCCCAGACCCCCCTGGGGAGTCATGATGCTCTCTTTCGACCCTACTAGAAACCTATCAGTCTTCGCTGTTAGGTAATGACCCCGCCCTCCCCCCCCCCGGGATCCCGACTGCCATTGACGCGCATCCGAATAATTGTTATATCTATATGTCCCCCTTGAAAAAATCCATGGATGCCGATCGATGCTACTTGTATATACCTCGGTGCCAGGGATAATGCCGATGTGATATTGTAGCTTGGTGTAGCCCCTTATGTCTAGCCTGGAGGGCGCGCTGGCCCTCGTTGTAACCTGATGTAGCCCCGCTTGCGTGGCCCAGAGGGGGGACGGCCTTCATCGTATCCTGGTGTAGCCCCGCAAATTTGGCCCAGAGGGCGGTGCGACCTTCGTTGTATCCTGGTGTAGCCTTGGTGCGGCCTCGAACTGAGCAGCTTGCTGAGGGCCTTTCTGGCCTGGAGGGCGATCTGGCCTTCGTCGTAACCTGGTCTAGCCCCTCTCCTGTCCTGTTGTTCCACTCTGCCTCCGCTCCCCTCCGCCTCGACTCCCCGCCTCCGAAAACAAACGTTAGTTGCATAGTATTTTCATCACATGTCGCCGGTCTGATGATGCCATCTTGAGCCAACTTGGACCATATTGCGCCATCTTGGAGGCCATCTTAGCGCACTTGTGGCCCTCTCGGCACCGGAGGGCGTGCGCAAGGGATGGTCCCCAAGTGCGGTCTCTTTCCACGCCAGGCTCGGGCGTGTCAGGTGTGGCTTGTTCGCGACCCAGACAGGGTGCGCGGTGCGCAGGGAGTGGTCCCTGAGCGCAGTCTCTATATATCCACGCTGGGGCCGGAGGGCGTGGCAGGCGTGGCCGGACGCCAACGGGGTGCGCAGGAATCTGCCCTTGCACGCAGGGCGCCAGGGCGGTCGCGGGGACGTTTCCCGCGATCCAATTTGCGCCGCCTCCCTTCTGCTTTCTATAGGCGCACTACAGCTCTGGGGAAAACCATTTTTAAACTGTCTCCCCAACCTATTTTTAAAACAGTTTTTAAACATTACGTAGTCCCCTCCTTACCTTCCCTCCCCCCTCCCTCCCCCTTCCTCCTCTCCCTCCCTCCCCCTCCTCCCCCTTCCCCCCCCCGCCCAGTTTGCTGCGGGTCCACCCGCCGATTGGAGCAGGGGCGCCATCCTTACCCGAGTCTGGATCAATCACCCCCCCCTAGCTCTCTCCTCTCCCTCCCTCCCCTCCCTCCCTCCTTCCCCCCTCGGCATATCGATACTTGGCTCACGATATGGCAGGCTCATCCTGATCTTCGGCGTGGCGTGGCACGTGTGTGGCCGCAGGTGGTCGCATCAATGCAGGGGGCCTCACCGAGGGACCAGATTAAGAGAGTACAGGGCCCCATCTCGGCAACGGTGCTTCAGTTGTTTCGTGTGGATTGGCAGCCAATGTCACCTAGTGCCTGGTCTTACCAAGGGGACAAGGGCACGACGGAGGAGTGGCAGTTTCCAGATCACATCTACACGGGCAATAAATGGTTGGATACTCATGCCCCTCTGGTGGCGGATATCCGACACACGGCTCGACGGCGACTGTGGCAGCATGCTGAGGCTCATTATTGTGGAAGTGGGCTAGCTGGAGAAGTTGACTCAGAATCATATCGGTTTTTGCTCAAACAGCTGGGGGCACAAGATCCTCGACTGGAGGAGGTGATGCTCAATATCGCCACTGGTGGTTTCTGGCCCAAGTTGCGGAAAAAACAGTTTCTCAAATCGTACCGTGGCAACGCCACATGTGACAGGTGTAAGCAGTATGATGAAAGCCCCATGCATAGGGCGTGGATTTGCGACAGGAACCAGGGCTCCAAGGCCTACGCGGACTCCGACACGTTCGTGGCGCCGGCCTGCGCGCAAGCTGAGGCAGACGAGGGCTTCTGGCTCCGAGGCCTCCTCCCAGCGGGGTGGATGCAAGTGCCTGAGCCTTGCCAGGAGGCGGAGTGGACGGTCGCTGGTCTCAACTCGTTCGACGAGGGCGTCTTCGGCGAGGGCACTGCCGCCGACCCGCTGTGGCTGTTCGGCGACGCGTCGGGCGGCAAGTTCACGGCGTCGGCACGCCTGCGTCGTGTGGGCCTGGCGGTGGTCCACATGCGGGGCTACGCGGCGATGGCCGCGGTCCGCGGTCCGCTGGTGGGCCCACGGCAGGTCGTGCCGCGCGGCGAGCTCAAGGCGCTGGCCGTGACGCTGTGGGGCTCGCGAGGCGCAATGGTTTATGTGTCCGACTGTGACCCGGTGGTTGCAGGATGGTATGCTGGCACTCATTTTCGACCGTCTGGTGAAGACGCTGATCTGTGGCGTGAAGTTGGAGAGCTGGCACGAGGACGAAGCATCACGGTTTTGTTCACGCATTCCCATTTGACTGCCGCGGATGTGGCTCGTGGACATGGGGTGTCCGCCCTGGTCGTGGGCAACACCATCGTGGACGAGCTGGCGGGGGTGGCGGCAATGGAGGCCCAGATACCCCAAGCCGATCTGGCCAGAGCATTGCAGCACGAGCGACGTGCATATCTTGTACGGCTCCGCCTTCTGCGAGCGGCTCTTGACAGCATGAAGGCCACGGAAGAGGCCGAGCGCGAGGTGAGAACCAGAGGCCGTGTGGCCCAGGACCGCCCTCCACCTCCTCCTTCTGCTGCTGCTGTCTCTTCCCTCCTCTCCCCGCATAGATTGTCTGATTGCAAGCAGAACTGTTTTCGGTGTTTTTCGTCGGCCACGAAGGCCAAAATGAAAGCCTGGTGGGGCACCGAGTGCCCTCAGTTATTTAATGTTGATGGCGTGATCATGTCTCCTAAGGTAGGTTCTAGAGTGCATGTCATGGGGGGCTGGGCCCATGTGTCTCACACTCTGAACGTCCATACTACCCTCGGAGTTTGGTTTTGCAGCCTCTGCGGGGCTATTGCTGAAAAGCAGTTGAGGTCCCTGGGTGCCCCGTGTCCTGGCCCCCTGGGTGTGACCAAAGCACGACGTGAATATCTCGATCGGATCGCTGCTAATAGGCAGCCGAAGGTCCTCAGCCAAGCCGAGCAGAAGGCGAGGCGATCGAGAGCTCTTCCTTAGTGTGGTCAGAAGTCACTTGCAGTCCGCAACGGGGTCCACTCCACTCCACTCCACTCCTTCCCCATCCCCCCTCCGCTCTCTCCTCCCCCTTCCTCCCACCTTCGCTCCCTCCCTCCCCTCCTCCCCTCCTTCCCCTCACTCACCCGTCAGCTCCCTCCTCCCCCTCCCCTCCCTCCCTTCCCTCCCTCCTCATTCTCGCGGTCAGCCCCTCTGGCTCGTTGGCGTCACGCCCCGCCCCGCGAACGCACTCGTTTCCGACCCCGCCCCCCGCAATGAAGGCGGCCGCGGGGGGGGGGGGGCAGCGCGAATGGTGGGCAGAGAAGGGAAAGTGAGCAGGTGGTGATGATAGACGTTTCGGGAATCAGAATCAAAACAGGACCAGCCGCGCTACCATGAGAGAGCAGCGATGAGGCCCGAACCCCAGGAACGGTAGGGGCGGCATCCCAGAGCATTCCCACGCCAATCTGTCCTACCACACGCGGCGCAAGTCCACCAAGGCAAGGAAGGGGGGAGGAGGGGTGGATGGGGGGAGGAGAATACAGGTAGGGGCGCGAGATGTAATCCCCAGCCCGGGACGTTTTTTTGGTTGTCGGATAGCTGCACCACTGTGCAAGTTGTGTTGAGATTCCCTGTGCGCTTACATGACGAGGTGCACTTGTGCATCCCCACGCGTCGCATAACAACGTGCAGCACGTAACCAAAGTAGGTATTTAGTTTTGTTCCTCCCTGTTTCTTTCGGCGGGGAATAAACTCCGCTCCTCCTCCTCCCCCAGCTCCTCCTCCGCCTCCTCTTTCTCCCCTCCTCATCCGCCTCCTCTTCCTCGTCGTTGTTGCGCGGCGGGCGGCGGGTACCGCGGGGAAACATGTTGCCCCACTTTTGGTGGGACCCCAGTCCGTCAATAAGGGCGTCGAAATGATATTTTGTTTCCACGATTGGGGGGGTCTGAAGATCGACGTCGGTTAAAGAAAGAATTAACACTACATTGTCCCCAGTCTTCCTGACACCTTCTGAGTGCCATGGGCGCTCCGGTATGAGCAGTCCACGTCAGACTTCCAGCGGCCACGCCGCCTTCAACACACATGTTTTGGGGGGAGGGTACGCTTGTAGGTGGGCGTGTAAGTTGGTGTTCCTCATGGCACTTTCATACCCCGCCCCGCGGCGCCACAATAACTCTGTCGTGTTGGCCGATCCGTGTAGCTGCTGGAAAGTCAAGAGGAATGCGCGCGGCACTTGAGCGAAACCTCGATGTTTGAAATCGTGCGGTCCTTCATCTGTGGAAGTAGTGAACCTTTTGGGAAAGATGACTATGCGCACGGCGGCGAGAGCCTCATTTTGAAAACGACCAACCCTCCAAGCGTGTACCTGTTGGACACTTTCAGCTTCGATGTGGCCAGCTGCAGAAGGATATGAAGCGCCCAACTAGGCCTACGGACACGTCCGATGGTTCGACAGGGAGGCGAAGAGGGGTGGATGAGGAGAAGGAGGAGGAGGCTTCCTATAACGGATGATGTGGATGGTGATGTCGATGTTGATGATGATGTTGATGATGATGATGATGACTATGATGGTGATGATGATGATGATGATGATGATGACGATGATGATGATGATGATGATGATGATGATGATCATGATGATGATGGATGATGAATGATTGTGATGATGATGATGATGACGATGGTGATTGTGATGGTGATGGTGATGGTGATGATGACGATTATGATGATGATGATGGTGGTGGTGGTGATGATGTTGATGATGATGTTGATGTTGATGTTGAAGCTGATGCTGTTGCTGATGATGATGATGTTGATGATGCTGATGATGATGATGATGCTGACAATGTTGATGATGATGATGATGATGATGATGATGATGATGATGATGATGATGATGATGATGCTGATGATGATGATGATGGTGATGAGGAGGAGGGGGCGGAGGATGAGGAAGAGGAGGAGACGGAGAAGGAGAAGAAGGCGGACTAGGAGGATAATGAAGAATGTGATGGAGGATGAGGAAGAGTAGAAGGAAACGGAGGAGGAGGAGGGGGAGGAGAAAGAGGAGTAGGAGGAGGAGAAGGAGGAGAAGGAGGAGGAGGGAGAGGAGGACCATGAGGAATGCTATGGAGGAGGGGGAGGGGGAGGTGGCGGAGGAGGTGGAGGAGCAGGAGGAAGAGCATGAAGAGGAGGAAAAGAAGGAGGAGGAGGAGGAGGAGGAGGAGGAGGAGGAAGTCCGCAACCATTTTGGTTCAAGGCCGTTTCGGTTTGAGGCAAGGGCCCGAGAGGGGGTGGGGCGTCGAGCGCTTAGACACCGTGCAGTTTTCCCGTTCAGCCTGGGGCGGCAGACAGTTCACCTTCTCTGTTCTCTCACGCTCCGTTCTCCCTTTCCAATTCCATGACGGACAGCGGGCATGTTGATGGAGGTCACCAGAGGCGTGTTTCGTGGAGCAAAGAGAGACGTGAACTATCCCACCCACAGTCAAGAAGTGGCAGTGCAAGCGGGAGTGAGTCCACCGCAACGCTCGGTGGGATGCTGCGCTGCGAGATGATGTGCAGGATGATGTATCCAGTGATGGTCAATGACTCCAGCTCGCCGTCGGCCTACAACCCCCGTCAGGTGTCGGCAAGGATGAACTCGAGCTGTCCGTGTTGGGGCTGGAACAGCTGGTCGAGCTGGGCCGCAAGTCTGTCGACTCGGCCAACTCGAAAATATCCCAGCATATGTTTTCCTACACGTCGCGACCAGGAATCCGCCTGCCCAGTTACGCGCGCGCAGAAGGCAGTAGAAAGTCCTGGATTTTGAGCAACAGCTCGAAAAGGAGCCCGCCACGCTCGCCAATTGGGAGCAGGCCTTCATCGCTCAGCAGCTAGTCGCCGAGGGCGCGCGACCCCGCCAAGGCAAATGACGAATACAAGCAACACGTGTTGTCGGATGTACCCCTCGGATGGCAAGCCTGCTGGCCAAGCGCCGAAAGTGTCGGCCACCAGCTGCTGCAGGGCGACACCGTCTTCCTGGACTTCAGCCAGTGTGATGATTACTTCGCGTACTGCGGGACCCACGACATCACCAGCGAATGCAAGAAACAGGTCGCCGAGCGCAAGGCCAAGATGAAAGAGGCCCTGCCTGACATTGCGACCCAGCTGTTCTGCGGTGCGAAGGAGCGCGCAGAGCAGCTGCAGAAACACCGGTGGCACGTATCCAGGTTGGCCAAGAAGCGCAAGACCCCCAAGTGTGATTAGGCAGGCAGTGGTCATCATGCTGATGGTCCTCGGCCTGTGGGTAGTGGGCTTTCCCATCCCGCCCCTCCGCCTGGGCCCCCATCTGCGGGGGGCCGTGCGCCCGCGCACGCCCCTGGCGCGCGCGCCCGAGCTGCAACGGCCTTGTGCAAGGGCGTCGGCAAGGGCGAAGGAGGTGCAGGCGGAGCTGGAGGTCAGCCTGCGTCCTCGGGGAGGCCACCAGTGGCAAGTCGGGGGGTGTATCAGGCCATCGGGGGTTGGCGTCGGAACTGCTGTTTCGGCCCCCCCTGGGTTGTTTTTCCGAGGCACGTCTCCTTCCCCCTGCCGCCCCCGCTTTCCCGACCCCCTTGGCTGCCCCCCCCAAAACCCTCTGCCTGGAGCCCCGTCTGCCTGGCCTGCACAGAGCCCCAGCGTCGCTGGCAGCGGCGCTGGGCCCAACGGGAGCAAATTCAAGCATGTAATCAGTATCGGGCTGCAGGGGTCCTTCTGATCATTTCAGAATGGAAGAATTGCAGCGCGACGTCCTGGGAGTCTGTTGCACGATATCTGGATGAGGAGGTTCAGAACCTTGCGGTTGCGCTTCTTGAGGTCTGAGCTCATGGGTGTGATCGCGGTAGCCACGAGGCGCAGTCGAAGAAGCTAGATCGGCACATTCGTATTTGCCCGTCGGAAAAATCACCGGGGCTGGAACCATCTGTGGAGGCGTCCCAGCTGCGCGCAAATCTGAGATTCGGATGGAAACCCCCTTTCGCGTCTGCGCGCGGGCTGCCGCGCGGCCGTCGACGGCAACTCCGCTGGGTAAGCGCGTTCGTTCCCGGAGGCAACCCCCCATCTTCCGCCCGTGAGTCGATCGCGTTGCTGCATGTCTACCCGCCAGCGTTCGCTCCTGCCAGTCGCAGGAGGGCTTCCGTCAAGACGCGCTGGTCCTTGTCGCCGCCGCGTTCCCCATCCCCAGGCTGGTCGCTCGTTTCCTTTGGGGCCCGTCGTCGGGCTCGTGCCGGGACCGGCCGATCACTCGAGCCTTCTCGAATATGTTCACGCTGTTGGCGGCATGGGCTCGTTGGATGATTGTGGCCGGGGGTTGGTTGGTGCTTTGGAGAAGGAGTTCGGCGCGAGCTGGTCTACATTGAGCCCGGGGGGCTCCAGCGGGAGCGCCCCGTCAGTTTCGCGGGCCCCAGCGCGGCAGCAGAGGGCCCCGCTAGTCAGTCGCAGCCCATGGGCGCGGCAGTCAGCTGCAGATCAATTTGCCTTTGTTGCCGAGCGCTTGTTTTCTGCCCGCAGAGGCAAGCAGCGGCGCGCCTGGGCGACAGCTGCGGTCGCCAATGACGAAGGTCTAGCACGTCAGTCTACCGCGAGTCCGATTTGCTGGGCGCGCCCAGAGACCAGCGCCGAGCCAGATTTTTGCACAGTGCCAGTCAGGCCTCAGTCTCAGGTGGGCGCTCTCGCGAGTTCTGGGATTGGGGCGACCTCGGGCGGCCTCTTGGAGGGGGTGTTGTGGTATAGGATCGGGCTTGTAGGCGCGCGTCCGTCCTTCAAGCGGGCCGCGACCCTCTTCGTGTTGAGTGGGCCAGAAGGCGGCTTCCGACCCTTTGCTCTGCCCCCCGCGCAGTGCGCGCGTTGTCCGAGCTGTCCAGGGCGAAGTTTCCCGGCGGGGGCGTTCTCGCCAACGGGGTTGTCGGCGCGAGGTGGCCGGGCGCAGCTGCGCGAGCGAAGTTCGGGGGCAGAGCTCGGGGGCGGGGCGGCGTCGGAGCGCGGGGGGCCGCTCGGCCTCGGAGCTCGTTGACTTCGCCGAGGCCCGCGCAAGGTCTGCCGCTGCGTTCTCGCTGCTGTCGCCGCCGAGCATCAGTCCCGCCCGTTTCGGCTGCGCCCCGTGCCGTCGCTGCGCCGCGGCGCGCGGGTCATCGATGTGCTCGGCACCGTTGGTGCTCTTAGTTGCAGCGCATCTGGGCGCCGCGGCAGGGCGCGGCTTGGCGATCGCGGTTCTGGACCTCTTGCTGCTCGAGGCTGAGCCAGGCCCACCGGGCGCCCAGGGGCGCGTCGCCGTGGAGCGCGGTCGGCGACGTCGCAGCGCAAGCAGCTGGCAGCAGTCATCGCGACGCAACTGCGCCACCGCAGGCGGTCTTGTCTTTAGAGAGGTTGCGCCTCGTCATCTCCCCGCCCGGGGGCCTGGCCATGGGCGGCCAGCTGGCCGCGACGGCGGTCCTCGTTCGCCAGCTGCGGAGATATAATTCTACAGGCCCTCATCCAGGGCGCCGCCCAGGATGCGATCCAACTGCGCAGAGAGCTAGCGCGGGCAGCGAGGCGCGGCGAAAAAGATTTGCGGCGCCTCGCGTTCGCGGCGGTCGCATGCGCGGCCTTCGGAGTTTTCGAAGCGGCTTTCGTCGCGTCGCTCGCGCCGGCGGCCGCCCCGCCCGACGCGCGACGTCGCGGGGCCAGAGGGGCAAAGACTGCCCGTCTCGGCCAGCTTCGCAGCGCGACGGGGCGAGCGCAGTTTAGGGCGCCGTGGATAGGCGCCAGGCGCCCCCCAGCCGCGGCCCCCAACGCGGGTTTGCCCAAGACCAGGGCCCAGCCAAAACAGCCCCGAACGCGCCGGCTACGACGCAGGAGCGCGATGGCCGAATGTCCCCCCGAAGCGCCGCCCGACTCAGCGCCCGCCACGCTGCCCCCATAGCCCCGCCCGACACTTTTGCTTGTTAAAACCTTGCAGCCCCGGGCAGACGGCATCGCGTGTCCCGAAAACAACCGTCGGCAAAACCTGCCTTGCGTTTTGGGTGGCGTCTTGGGCGGCGTTCAGGGCGCGACGTTGGGCGGGCCGGTCTGTCGTTTTGGGCGGCGCGACGGTTCTCGAGGCCAGTCTACGTGCGCCAAGGGCTGACGGGCGCTGCGCGCTGTTCATCTGTGGACCCCGGATTTGGCCCCCCCCCTGTGATGCGCGCGCGTTGTCCCTCGTCGCTCGGGGAGAGGCTGCCGGGCGCGGGTGGGCGGGCGCTTGCTCCACGCAGATGTGTTTTGAACGCTTGCGCCGCCGACCTACGCGAGGTTGGCAGGACGTTCGGGGGCCGGCTCGCGTCGTCGCGCTTGCCGCTGAGCGCCAGGGGTGGAAGGTTCTGGCTTGGGACAAGTTTGGGGCGTAGAAAGGGCATCGAGTTGGGCGCGTCTTCTTCGGGATATCTTTCTCAGAAGATGGCGCCCTGCGCGGCTGTTCGGGGCGTGCTTTTGGTGGCCCCTGGAGATGGCGCGAGGGCCCCTGGGCTCCGAGCTCTCAGTGCGTTGCGGAAGACAGGTTTTCAGCGGCCTGGTTTGGCCGGCGCGGCTGCTGGAGGCTGCCTGGCTCAGTTCGCCCGCTATGGCGATAGACGGGGGGTCGACCCCGCGCGCCAGCATTGTCAAGCTGCAGTTGGCGCGCCTAGCCAAATATTGTCTGTTATGCCAGGCCGGCGCTCCGCTTCGCTGTGACCTTGGCGTCGCAGATGTGATCGAGCTTCCAGATGCTCCCGCCTCTAATGCGGTGGCCATTCGAGCGCTGGCAAGTAGTCTCGAGTGGCAATGGCCCGCGCCATGCGCCGCGGTGGGCACGCGTGGCAGGTCCTCCCTCCCGGCGGGGCCCTGAGAACCCGAGCGTGCCCTGACGGTGCTGACCAACGTCCCTTCCTGCCCCTGTCCTCGCGAGCGGGGTGGGCAGTGGTGCGTATTCATGAAGGCTTATTCGGAGGATGGGTCTAGGGTGCAACGTGTTGGCCGTTCCGCGTGCTGTTCAGGTTGCGGGGATGTGCGCGCCTTGCGCATGAGTCTCCGCCTGGCAAGATCCAGCTGCCATGGACACTTGCGACCGAGTGTAAGATGGTGGAGGATGTCGGGAGATACAGGGCCAGTCGCAGGACTTAGAGAAGGTTGCGGAGGTTGCGTGTTCGGAGCTTTGGGCGGAGATCTTCATATTAGCTGCATATGCGGGCCTTTGGCGCCTTACCATGTTTAGGACCCCGTCTCGCATGGCCCCACTCAAGGCCCGTGGGTTATTTTTTGATGAGCGGAAGCGGCGCGGCACCAAGAACGCGGATGAATTGGCCAAACTATGTGCCAGAGCCCATCCCCCCAACCCCAAGTCTAGCAAATAATATGGTGAATTAGTCCGCTCGTAAAACAGTCTGCATGGCTCATCTTTGAAAACATATCGGACATTTTGGCGTGATTGTGTTCGCTGTTTGTCTCCCCGTGGCGTGGTGGATCCGATGGCCATGGCTGTCCGCGCCGTGTCTCCTGGAGATTGCTCCGGACCCCAGGGCCACGCAGTCGAGTAAGGAGGCGCATCTTCGCTGTTGTGCTTGAAGTGCGGCGGGTGAGGCAAGTCCCGCGCCGCGGTCTGTTCCTTCCCCTGCAGTGGCCCGCCCAGGATTACCAGGGCCAGCCGCGTCTCCCATGAGATGTGGCTGGCGGCGGTCGAATCGGATGTTCTCCGCGTTGCGGTGTTTTCGGGAGCCCCTGCGTGAAGAAGGTCCTGCGGATCGCCACTCTGGCAGGGGGGGGGGGGCGGCAGCTCAAATGTGGCATTCGTCCTAGTACACACTTTATATTGGGCGATTGTTGCCGCTCATTTGGACTGTGAGAGGCTGGGCGTCCATGCCGTTGTCTACGCATTCCCAACCTTTTGCCACACGTGTGGTTTTTGCGGCATCAGTGCAGGTCCTGTAAACGGTGGCAAGCAGTTTGATGGCCAAACGAAAGTCGATGAGGAGGAGGTGGAGGAGGAGCAGGAGCAGGAGGAGGGAGGAGGAGGAGGAACAGCAGGAGGAAGAGGATGCGCATGAGGAGGTGGAGGCGGCGGAGGAGGAGGAGGAAGAGGACGACGAAGGAAGAGGATGCGGACGAAGGAATCGGATGAGGAGGAGGGGGAGGAGGCGGAGACGGAGGCAGATCCGGAGGAGGAGGATGATATCAATGGTAATAACAGCCAGCGTAAGCTTACGATGGTTAACATTACCAATACGCGCGCTGATACGAATAGGTTGAATACTAATAATAATCATATGCCTATTCATCGTAATTTGAACCATAAGAATGAGTATAGCAGTACAATCAATATCCATAGTAGTATTGGCACGAGCACTACCACGAAATAGACTGACACTACGAACACTAGTCATAACACTACGATGGACACTATTTGAAATAATCATAAGCATGGGAATAATGATAAGGCTTTGAATGGCACTGATACGTACAATGGTACGACACATAAGCTGACTTTTATTAGTCGCAAACAAACAGTAGTGAGTAGCACTAGAAATGCTATTACTACTGGTAAAACGGTTACTGCGAATAAGATACGAACAACACCAACAGTCATATTATATAGAAGACGAATAAGAAGAGTAGTCACACGACTTGTATCAAATAAGTACGCATGCTACTGCGAATGCGAATAATGATGCGAATGCGAATGCGAACACTAACACTAAAACTAATACTAGCACTAATACGACTACTACTACTAGTACTAATACTAATACTAATAATCAGGAGGAGGAGGAGGAGGAGGAGGAGAAGGAGAGGACCCCCCCCCCCGCAGGGCTTCCATGCGCTGCTTGTGCTCGCCATGCTGCCCGCCACGTTCGGCGGGCAGGCGGCGCCCTGTCTCTCTCGTGCGCGCGTGCGCGATTCGCGGCGCGTGCGCGTGGCGGGGCACGCGAGGGCCCACGCGAGGGCTCACGCGAGGGCCTGCGCGAGGGCCCTCGGAGACCCTTTCGGGGCTCTCGTACGCCCTCGGGTGCCCTCGGGAACCTTCCCATGAGATCCAAGCGAGGCTGTGGTGCAGTGTTGGGTCACCGTTTCGACTCAGCAACGCTTGGCGTCTTCCCTCCCTCCCTCCCCCCCCCCCTCTTTTCCCCGCTCCCTCCCTCCCTCCCTCCCTCCGATATTCTCCCCCTCCTCCTTCTCATCCTCGTCGTCCTCCTCCTCGTCCTCCTTCTGTTTCAAGAAGGGCTCCCGTCCACGACGCACCAGGAGCGCCTGCTCCTATTGGCCCTTGATGGGCTCGATGACATCTGAGTAGAGTGAGCCACCGAGGACCCCGACTAGAGCATGCCAGATCTCATCCACTCATCCTCCTCATTCTCCTCCTTCTCCGCCTCTTAGCTCGTCGTTTGAGTCTTCGTCCCGCCGTCCCCGCTTAACCTCCTTTACCTCCTTGGATGACGCGATTTACCGACTGATCCAGGGGTCCCAGCGCGGATCCAGAAACTCGTGCCTCGTGGATCGCCGCCCTTGGACCACCTAAGTTTTTTTTTGATGTTCAGGTTCAGCTCGCCGGTTGATTTAATCCTGATGTTGTTCTCCGCCTATTGTAGAGAGTCAGTGGCCTCCCGATTTGTCGATGGCTATTCGGCCTGGCCCCAGGGATATATTCCCCTTCTGGGTTAGCCGATGGCGCACCTGAGCCCCCCCCTCGTGCGATTGCACCGCTATCCGTAGCGCGTCCTGGGCCCTTCAGCTGGTTCAGGGTTCATTCGAGACCCCCGCGGCAGACTCGTGGACCTGCAGAGCTCCGCCGCCGCCGCCGCCCTCCTCATCCTCCTCGTCATCCTTCTCCTCCTCCTCCTCCTCTTCCTCCTCCTCCTCCTCCTCCTCCTCCTCCTCCTCCTCCTCCTCCTCCTCCTCCTCCCCTCTCCTCCTCCTACTCATCCACCTCCTCCTCCTCCTCCTTCCACTCCTCCTCCTCCTCCTCCTCCTCCTCCTTATCCTTATCATCATTCTCCTCCTCCTTATCATCATTCCTCCTCGTTGTCATCGCCATCATCCACATGATCATCAGCATCATAATCATCATCACCATCATCACCATCATCAGCACCAGCATCAGCATCATCCTCATCATCGTCATTATTACCATCATCATCACCACCATCAACATCCTCATCGTCATCATGCTCACCATCAGCATCAGCATCATCACCATCGTCAATAACAGCAGTATTGTTATCATCAGCAGCATCATCATCACCAGCGGTAGCACCCGCAGCAGGATCATCGTAGCACCATCATTATCACCGCCATCATCATCATCATCATCATCATCGTCACCATCACCACCAGCATTATCACCAGCACCATCACCATCATCATCATGACCGTCGTCATTCTCATCATCATACTTATAATCATCAGCATCATCAGCATCATCATCAACGTCATCATGGTCAGCACCACGACCTTAAGCAGCATCACCATCAGAATCATCATCATCGTCATCATCATCATCATCGTCGGACGCATCACCATCATCGGCATTCGCCGCGGCATCGTCATCACCACCAGCATCATCACCACCACCATCAGCGTCACTACCACCGTCGCTGCCATTGCCAAATTTTCATCGCGATCATCATCATCATCATCATCATCATCGTCATCATCGTCATCATCATCATCGTCATCGTCATCGTTATCGTCGTCGTCATCTTTATCGTCATCGTCACCATCATGACCATCATCAGCGGCATCATCACCATCATGCTCAGTATGAACACCATCATTGGCATCATCCTCATCACCATCATCGCCATCATCATCCGTCTGATCGGCACCAGCACCAGCTCTGTCACCATCATCAGTTACATGTTGGCACCCCCCCACAAGTTTCGTGGCCCCATAGGGAGCTTAGGGAGCTTCTTCGATGGCTTCCGTGGGAAGGCTCGCATGGCGCCGCCGCACCCATGTGGGACGCCCCTCACGATTTGTGGCCCCATGGGGAGCTTCACCGAATGCCCAAATCGAGGGGGGGGCTCGGATTTAGCCGCCGCACCCATTTCGGCACACCCTCACACGCTTCGTGGCCGCATGGGGAGGTCCACCGCAGGCCCACATTGGGGGGGGTCGCATTTCGCCGCCGCACCTAGTTTGGCACACCCTCACACGTTTTGTGGCCGCTTGGGGAGTTCTACCACAGGCTTCAGTTAGAGGATTTGCATGGCGCCGCCGCACTCACGTCGGCACACCACTCACACGCTTCGTGACCCCATAGGGAGCTCCACCAGAGGTCCCAGTGGGAGGCGTCGCACGGCACACCTCTCGCACTATTCGCTTCCCCGCCCCATATGCAGTTCCACCAGGGGCCCGGGTGGGACGGTTGGCATGGCGCCGCCGCGCCAAGTTCGGCACACCCCTAACATTGTCTTGTGGCCCCATAGGGAGCTCCACCGCGGGCTTCAGTTGGAGGGTCCGCGCAGCGCCGCCGCGCCAATGTCGGCTCACCCAACCCCTCACACGTTTCGTGGCCCCATAGGGAGCTCCACTGCAGGTCCCAGTGGAAGAGTCGGCATGGTGCCGCCGCGCCCAGTTCGTCACACCCTCACACGTTTCGTGGCCCGCATGCCGCCCCCCCCCCGTACTTGGCCCCCCATGGCGCACTGCCTGTGGTGATTGGCTGCATCCGCCGCCATTCGCGGCTTGCTTGCCCCCTCATTCGTTTGCTTTGTCTTGTGGGATTCGCAGCTGCATATGGGTGGGTCCTTCGACGGGATAATTTCACACGAGGCGTGTTCGCCCAGTTTCGGGCTCCAGAAATATCACAGATCGGTCTGGCTCCCAGCTGGTAGCAGGAAGATGGGGTCCAGGGCTATGGTCGTCATTGTTCGTGATCTTGTTCTCAGTCAAAGCGCTGGATGTTCTGGGGCTTGCGAGACCCCCAGAGGCTCTCGCTCGCAAGCTCCAGTGCGCCCTTTTGGGCGCCGACGGCTCGGGGATCTCATTGATGACGATGACGATGACAATGATGATGATGATGATGATGATGATGATGATGATGATGGTGATGGTGATGGTGATGGTGATGGTGATGCTGCTGATGATGCTGATGATGATGCTGATGATGATGCTGATGCTGATTCCGAGGATGATGATTATGATGGTGGTGGTGATGCTGATGATGATGATGCTGATGATGCTGATGATGATGATGTTAATGATGTGTTTGCTGTTGCTGCTGATGATGCTGATGATGCTACTGATGATGATGATGATGCTGGTGGTGCGCATGATGATGATGGTGGTGGTGGTGTTGGTGATGATTATAGTTATAATGTATAGTGGCGGTGGCGGTGGTGGTGTTTGCGATGACGACCTATGGTGATGATGATGATGATGATGATGATGATGATGATGATGATGATGATGATATTGATGGTGGTGACTTTAATCACGAGGCTGTGTGTTGATGATGTTGATGTATAGCATAATGATGCGGATGATGCTGTTGATGATGAGGCTGATGATGGTGTGTTGGTGTTTGGTTGATGGTGTTGATGGTGATGATGATGGAGATGGTTATGCTGGTGATTATGGTGATGATGGTGATGATGATGCCGATGCTGATGATGGCTATGATAGTGATGATGGTCATGATAGTGAGGATGATGATTCCGATGACGATGACGATGCTGATTACGATGATGATGGTTGTAATGCTGATGATGATGAGGAGAATGACGAGGATGAGGATACTGATTAGGATGAGGATGATGATGCTGCTGATGATGATGATGGTGATGGTGGTCTCGGTGGTGGTAGTGGGGATTATGATGCTGATGGTGGTTTTGGTAGTGGTGATGGTGAATGTGACTGTGATGATAATGATGATGATGATGATGATGATGATGATGATGATGATGATGATGATGATGATCATGATGATCATGATGATGATCATGATCATGATCATGACCATGATCACGATCATGGCAATGATGATGATTACGATGATGATAATGGCGATTGTGATGGTGACGGTGACGATGATGATGCTGATGATGATGCTACGGATGATGATTATGTTGATGATGATGATGATGATGATGATGATGATGATGATGATGATCATGATGATGATGATGATGATGCTGATGATGCGAATGATGATGTGTGGTGATGGGGGACGGTCATCGTCTGATGATGATGATGATGACGGCGACGACTACGGCGACGACGACGGCGACGACGGCGACGACGTCGAAAATACATCCAGCACGAAGACATCCAGACCCCTGTCCCCCCAGGAAAGTCTTCATCAAGATCCGCTACGCATGGGCCCCATGGCCCTTTCCTGGGCCCTGGGGCCCATCGAGTTGCGTCCAGCCGTGACTACGAGCGACCCTGCGGTGAGCCCGAAAAGGCTCGCACCTCGACAATGTCGAGGTCCGAGCGCTTCGAGATTCAAGATTCGATGTCATCGACGTACCTCTTGTCTCAGCGTGAAGATGGAGGTTCGAGCTTCGACGTCATTGAACCTCAACCCTCAATCTTCAGAGGCGAGAGGCGAGAGGCGCCTGTGGCCAGGGGCTCATCCTGTCAAGCTTTCTCGAGCTGCGTCCTGCCGTTGCGACGAGGGACCCTGTCGTGGTTCTGGAAATGCTCGAGCCTGGACATCGAACCTCGAGCCTTGATTTTCACGCTAAGGCGAGAGGCGACAGAAGTCCTCGCCCTCGCCCTCGCCCTCGCCCTCGGTCTCCCCCCCCGGTGCTGGCGATGCCTCCCCCCGACGCCCGTCCCGAAAGAGGCACAGACGGTCACGCGCGTCAGCCAGTCGGTCGGCGAGCTCGAGATCCAGCTGCATGCCATGGAGGCCTGCCCTCGCCAGGGCGCATTGCCGATCTGATCGGTCCGCTGGGATGCCGCGATGCCCGTCTCGGCAAGCCTGGTTTTATCGATTCCTCAGGGGAGGGCGGGTTGAGACAGCTGTAGTTGGCCTTCGGGGGGCCCCCCTCGTCGCCGCGGCTGGACGCTGCTCGGGAAACTGGTGCGTTTGGACCCCCGGAGGGGTCTGGGGACCGATTGTGAGCCGCCGCTGTCTCAACTCGCCCTGCTCCGAATTCCGGCCCGGATCCAGATTTCGATGTTCCGACGATCCGATGCCGCCCGACGCCCGCATGGCGCTGCTGTGTGCATCCTGGCGCGGCCGATCCGGTTTGTTTCCTACTTCCCGCCGGTTCAGCCCGATCCAATGCTCGTTCCGGTTAGATCTGGTTTCTCGACTCGATGCTGACCGAGCCTGGGGAGGATTTGGTTCGAAGACGGTTGGCTTGCGGGTGCCAGGCCTCCAGATGGGGCTGGAGCAGATGAGATCTGAGGATCGCGCCGCATCGGCGATGCCGCGCAAGTTTGGGTCCGATTTTCTCCGTCCCAAAGTCGCCAGTGCATCGGCGATGCGGTTTCTTTCCGACCCTGTCTACTGTTGCCCATTTGGGAGGCCTCCAGGTGTGGGACCATGAGCTGGTTATCCTGTTGCCAACCTGTGGAAACGGCGAATGGCAGGCATCACCGTGGGATTTGGGGAAGTCCCCATCGTGCCCTGGCAATCGTGGAATCGAGCTACGACTGTGTATAAGAGGAAGGGGAGAGAGGCTTAGAGCAGGCTCAAACTTTGCAGCGCGTTCGGGAATTTCCAAGAGTGCTCGTCGCTGTGTCGTCGTCGCCCCGCAGGATTCCGGTGGCATCCAGAGGCCCCCCACCAAGGGTCCAAAGCACCAAACATCGTTCAGGATTGGCCGCCGCCGCCGCCGTCGTCGTCGTCATCGTCATCGTCGTCGTCGTCATCGTCGTCGTTGTCGTCGTCGTCGTCGCCGTTGCCGTCGCCGTCGCCGCCGTTGCTGCCGCAGTCATCGTCGTCGGCGTCGTCGTCGTCGAGGTCGTCGTCGTCGTCGTCGTCGTTGCTGCCGCAACCGCCGTCACCGTCGTCGTCGTCGTCGTCGTCGTCGTCGTCGTCGTCGTCGTCGTCGTCGTCGTCAACGCCGTCGTCTTCAACGCCGTCGTCGTCGCCGTCGTCGTCGCCGCCGCCGTGCGTGCTTGCCTGCGTGAGTGCAGCGGCGCGGGAGCCCGGGCGGGGTCATCGTGCGGAGGTCGAGCAGGACCCGTGCGCGGGCTGCGACGAGGGGCTGGCTTACAGCTACCAGGCGGCGGGCCGGAGCGCGGCGCGCGTCGTCCCAGGGAGTTGTTGTTTTGTGTTTTCTCGTTAGTCGTTTCAAAGTAGAGCGGCGCGGTGTCGGTTCTCCCGCCGCCTTGTTTCTCTCCTCGCCTGTCTCCTACCTCGCGCTTGCCCTGTCTCCTATCTCGTCTCACCTGGGGGCTGCTCCTGCTCCCTAGCTTGTCTCCTACCTCGCCGTCTCTGGGGTGGGGCTGCAAACTGCGAAACTGTTGCCACTTTCATGTGCTCCTGGGAGGTTCAGCGGAGTTCTGTCTTCAAGTGAGGCATGCGCCGAAATGGGGTATATAACCATGCGAACACTGCCACTGGGGCCTTCGGTGCAGCTCCCTATAGGGGCACGAGAGGAGTATGGGGTGTGCCGAAATTGGGCGGGTTACCACGCAAACCCTGCCACTGCTGCCTTCGGTGGAGCGCCCTAAGAGGGCCACGAAACGTAGAAGGGGTGTGCCGACATGGGGCGGGGAACCACTCCTTCTGGTGGCACAACGCGTGCGAAGGGTGTGCCGAAACGGACGTGCGGAAGCGGAAGGCAGATTGAGGGCAGGAGGATGGAGGAGACGAGAGGACTGCGACACGAGGACCTCACTTAAAGTGAGGGATATCAACAACTTCGTGTGTGTTCGTGCGTAGGGTAATTGCGAATCCATCTTGGCTGGTGGAAGAACACTGCGGTGCAGGATCCAGTTCATGTGGACCTTGACGGATATGGAGGAGGATGAGAGAGGAAGAGAGGAAACGTGAGTGAGGGGGGATGTGTAAGAAAGGGGATAGGGAGGGGTATTTTGTGGGTGGCTTACAAGGCAACGGAGTGGAGGATAATCAGGGGGACGAATGGGGAAGTACCTGAGCGCGCGAAGCGAGCGCGCGTGGTTCCAGTATTTTCGTATAGGTATATGCATATGTTTGTATGTCCGTCTGTTTTTTTTTTCCTCTCTCTCTCTCTGTCTCTCTCTCTCTCTTTATCCCTTCCCCTCTCTCTATCTCCCACCATTGTCTGTATCTCTCCCTCCTTCCCACCCTCCTTACCCCCTCTGTGCCCCTCCTTGCCCTCCTTGTGGTCCCGAAGGCGTGCGCCAGGGATCACGGCAACCCCTGTGCGGAGCGCAACGAGGCGGGGCGGTTCTGCGCGTACGGCGGAGGGCCACATTGTGGATGCTATTGGGAGTTGGAGACGGATGAGGGGGAGGACGACGATTACGAGGAGAAGAGGAGGGATAATGTTGGTGTCGGTAGTGATGATGATGATGATGATGATGATGATGATGATGATGATGATGATGATGATCATGATGATGATGTTGATGTTGATGTTGATGTTGATGTTGATGTTGATGTTGATGTTGTTGATGATGATGATGATGATGATGATGGTGGTCGTGGTGATGGTGATGATGATGGTGGTGGTGGCGTTGCTGATGATGATGCTGTTGCTGCTGATGAGGATGATGGTGGTGATGATGATGGTGTTGGCTGTAGTTGGATGCTGCTGCTGATGATGATGCTGGTGGTGGGAACGAAGATGACGATGATGCTGTTGTTGATGATGATGAGGCGGACGATGATGATGTCACTGATGATGATGTGCATTGCGCTGAGGAAGATATTGGCGATTGTGATGGTCGGCGTGTTGATGGAGATGATGATGATCATGATGATGATGATGCTGCCGACAATGACGATGCGATGAGGAATGTTAGTGATGATGATGATGACGGTGATGGTGACTATGCTGATGAATCTTATGATGATGAGGGTGCTTATGATACTGATGGTGATGATACTGATGGTTATGATGATGCAGGTGATGCTGCTGTTGATGCTGATGATGATGTTGATGATGCTGACGGTGATACTGATGATGGTGATGCTGATGCTGTTACTGGTGATGGTGATGGTGATGGTGTTGGTGATTGCGATGATTATGTTGACGATGTTGAAGATAACGATGCTGATGCTGATGCTGATGATGATAATGATGCTGCTGATGCTGATTATGGTGATGCTGATGATGATGGTGAGGCTGATGCTGATGATGCGTCGGCTGATGATGTTGCTTATGATGATGAAGATGATGAGGCTGATGATGATGATGATGATGCTGATGGTGGGCATGCTGATGACGACGATGATGATGATGCCAGCACTGTCGATGATTATGAGGATGATGGTGATGGTGATGAAGCTGATGCTGCTGATGATGATGCTGATGCTGCTGATGATGATGCTGATGATGATGATGACGCTGCTTCTGCTGCTGCTGATGATGATGATGCTGATGATGATGACGATGATGGTGATGATGATGATGATGAGGAGGAGGATGATGCTGATGATGATGATGATGATGATGGTCGTGATGAAGATGATGATGATGGTGGTGGTGATAATGGTGGTGGTGGTAATGGTGCGGGTGGTGCTGTTGATGACGATGAGGACGATGATGTTCACGAGGAGGTTGAGGAGGAGGAGGCGGAAAAGAGGAGAAAGAGAGGAGGAAGGGAGAGTAGGAGGAGGATAATGAGAGGAGGACGAGAGGAGGAAGAGAGCTGGAGGAGGATGAGGAGGAGGAGGAGGAGGAGAAGGAGGATGAGAGAGAGGAGGATTCGTAGCCAGCTTTGGCTCAAGTAGCAGGCCCCGTTCTGCGCTGGCAGTCGGCAGGTCGGTATCGACAACTTTGTCTGTTTCCGCGTCTGTTTCCGCTTCTGTTTTTTTTGTCGGATGTATTCGGTGCAGCGGGAACCGCACCTACGTATTGGTGGCAAAGCTGCATCGATCCGCCATGCTCAAGATGGCACAGGCAGCTGGTCGCCCGTTCCAGGGGCTCTCTGCAGCGGCGGTGGCGCTGAAGATGAACTCGTCCTGGAAAGGCGGCTGCGGAACTGGCCACCCTGGGGCTGGTGGAGAAGATCAGCGAGGAGAGCATGTCGGCACACCTCGCTCGCATGGACGCGGACCTTACACGAGGCCTGTCCCGCGTGCAGCACCACCAGCAAGGCAAGCAAGGGCAGAGGCAGTGGGCATCAGCTCGCAGCCGGCCCAATGAGATGTACAGCGACTAGGACGAAGCAGAGGGCTCGTGAGGGGCAGCGGCAAGCTCGGGCACGGAGGAGTCCAACGCAGAGCAGCCCAGCCACGAATAAGACATGGCCGTCGGAGTCATCCAAAACTCCTTGTTTGATATCGTCTGACTGGGACGTCAAGCTGCAGCATCTGCAGTCCCAGGTGCACCAGCTCACGGAGCAGCTGCACAGTGAGGGCAAAACCCTTGATGATGCCAAGCTCGCTGGGGAAACTGTTGGGTCGAACCATCTCTATTTTACCAGGCTCGCGCAGGAAATCAACGGTGTGGACGCGACCAAAGTCGGGGTTCAAATGGACCTCCCGCGAGGTTCGTTTGAGGACATGGTCCACATGTCTGCTTGGATATAACCTCTGGTCC
Source organism: Prorocentrum cordatum (assembly GCA_963575745.1). Taxonomy (NCBI): domain Eukaryota; class Dinophyceae; order Prorocentrales; family Prorocentraceae; genus Prorocentrum; species Prorocentrum cordatum. The sequence goes on along the minus strand of CAUYUJ010014333.1, from coordinate 221,328 downwards.
TGTTCGTGCTTCGAGCTCGGGTGTGCTGCGTAATTGGTCCACAGAGTTGTCTCCGCAGGTCGAATTGGATCAAGTACCAGAGAAGAAGTTCCAGGGGGACCGCGTGGATGAACATCGCATCCTCTTCGAGAACGTTCCCGGCCAAGTATGACATCGAAAGGGCGCCGGCTCACGCTGGAGGTTTTATTCGCACGTGTTGCCGCGCGCCACGATCAGGAGCAGCGCGAGAAGCAGGACGAGCTCAAGAAGGAGCGATCCCGCCTTCGACGCGCGGAGTTTGCCGCGGCGGCCGAGGGAGCGGGAAACAGGGCTGTACCGTAACGCTGTTTTGCTGGACTTCGGCTGTGCTGTTTTTTTGTTGTTGGGCAGGGAGGCGCAGGCAAACGGGTAGAGCAACATGAATGACAAAACGAACACTAATCGAACGCACAACGTCCAGCCCTGGCGGGAGTTTGCGAGTGAGCGGGAGCGGTTCGAGAGGGGCCGCCGCCGACGCCAACGCTTTCTTGAGCAGTAGGGCGTAGGCCCACTCTCTCCACCGTCCTCCTTTCTGTCGGCAATCTACCCTCTTCCCCCCCCCCCCAAGACGTCCCTTCCCAGGCCAGATCAGAGGCATCGGCATTGCATCGCTTGCCAGTGGCCTAGTTCTATGGATCAGGGGGAGGGGTGTTTGATGGAGGAGGGATGAATCATTTGCCAATCAATTTCGGGGCGAGTTTCAGTTCAGAGTGAGCTGCAGGCTGGTGGAAGCGCCAGTCGTGCCAGTCTTCACTCCAGCTCTGGGACTCCGTGCCTGCAGGGGGATCGAGAGAGGGCACCGAGTTTGTGTGTTGGCCTATTTCGCACATGTCGGCGCAGTCATCCTCAACTCGCCTCTCCTCAAACCTTATCTTGGTCCACCCCAGTCCTTCTTCCGCAGGCAGCCATGCCACTTGTGTTTTCAAGTTGCCGTATTGGCCTATTTGCTGCGAAACGGGCGGGGTGGGCATTCAGGTGTGGGGGGGGGTTGTGAGGAGTGTAGGCGGTGTGGGCGGGGACTTGCTTTCCACGCGCCGTGGTTCTTGGAGGCGCATTCCAGGCGCTGCGCGGGCGCATTCAGTTGTGCGAGCCTGCCCTGAACCGCACTCCATATTAGGGCCCATGGCGGGTTGACCTGACCCTCTCCGCCACCCCGTCCCTCGGCAGAGTGGGTCCTTCGGAAGGGGTGTGTGTGGCGGAGGGTGTTGGATCTCATGCGTGGTGTGTTGCGTGTGTGTGTGGGTGGTGTTGGTGTTGACTGTATTGGCGGATGAGAAGGAGGACCCTTCCCACCCTTCCCCACACCCGCC
>CAUYUJ010014333.1:162500-215000 GCA_963575745.1 Prorocentrum cordatum | reverse complement strand
AGGGAATCGTGTTCATCGACAGCATACCGACGATTACGGTCCAGGCGGGTGACTCGTTCGAGTCCAAGAGCCGCTTACTATGGAACTGCACTGCAGTCACGTCGCAGGGAGTGGACCAGAAGGCGCTGCAGGATACGTTCAATGCTACATTCAATGCGGTCGAGGACTCAGTGCAATGATCGATTTAACAGGACATTGCAAGTTTGGAAAGAAGACTTCAAGAGGGGCATTCCGCAACAGGTAGCATTCATGACTTGGAACACACGAGCATTATTACATCACGATATGGGGTTGCGGACCAACACAATTAACAAGCTGAGAGAGTTTTGTAAGAATATGTCGGTTGTTGCGTTGCAGGAAGTTCATGGTGCAAAGGAGGAGCTCAAGTCACAAATGTGTCTGAGAATGGATATGGCTATATTTGCATCGATTCCTCAGCACGCGACAGGTGGCGTGGTATTCATACTTCCAGAAATGACTCAGAAACAGATGGAAGAGGGGTTGGAAAATGAAAGGATTAGATATGCGGACATCATTCCAGGTCGGGTGCAAATATTGGCTATCAAAGCAAGAGGGAATCTAGACAGGTCGGACACTATGCTGGTATGTTATAATATACACAATTATGGCCTTTCTGCACTCCAAGTCAATCAACTGACAAGCAGGATCAGGGCGGAAGTACAAATTGCGATGACTTGCCCAGACCATATGACGGTGGTGGTGTTGGGGGATTTCAATTACCACGAAGTGGCACCTACTCATCTACACGTCCCGCTGATCGACAAAGGTGTGGGCACTGACCCACGCAGCCGTGAGCACTGGGAGCTCCTCGCACACGGGTTAGAAGACATGGTTGAGCTTGACCCAGAGAGACCAACGCATTTTGTGAAGGACGGACAACAGTTGACGCATATTGATCGAGTGATGATCTCTACACCACAGTGGAAGCTACTGCATTGGAACATGACGGCTACTGTACCCGTGGAGCCTGAGAGATTGGATGATGAAGGTATTTCGGATCATGCACCGGTGCAGGTGGTGTTTTATCCCAGACGTCGTAGGCCTCCTGAAGACCAGGTTGTTCCTCGTTTTGTCTGCGAGACGGCGGAGCACGCGGAGATGCTGGACGAGCTGATCAGCCACTCGGACATTGATCGGCCGCCGCCGATGCCGCGATGGAGGGAGCTGAAAAGGTCGATGCGCGAGGCTGCGCGTGCTGCGAGGAATCGTCTCACTAGATTGGGCACTCCACCTCTGGAGGCTCGTCTGATGATTTTTAGATCGGTTGCCAGAGCGGTCCATTTTGATGATCTTGACCTGGCCAGGAAGTCCTATCGAAAGCTGCTCTTGCGAGGGACCTCATGAGGATTGAAGAGGGCCCTGTCAGCGTGGTTTCCCTGATAAGCCCAATCCGTTTTCGCAGGCAGCATGAGCAGTTGCAGCAAGAAGTGCTTGCCAGCCGTCTCGCCAGGGCCCAGGCAGAGGTCCAAGCAGAGTCGACGCCTTTTCTGGGGCGCAAGAGACTGCGTGCGTTTATGAGGGCTGAACGGCGACGGGGGAAACTCTGGGCTCCGAAAGGAAAGACTCTGCCCCATCCAGGGCCTTGTTGACCCTCTGGGCGAGACCCTCTCCTCTCCTCTCCTCTCCTCTCCTCTCCTCTCCTCTCCTCTCCTCTCCTCTCCTCTCCTCTCCTCTCCTCTCTTCATGAAAGAAGCGCTCAGAGAGCACTGGCCCCCCGTCTTCGCGCCAAAGTCAACCCCGTTTCAGCATTTAGATGCGTATATGTCTAAGCATGCAAAGCAGTTTGACTGGCCAGATCTGAAGCCGCCGTCAGAGGAGCAGCTACGCAATGCGCTCATCCTTGCCTCTCCTACGGCTCCTGGCCCTGATGGACCCCCGTGCTCGGCGTGGAAGGGCGCGAAGTTAGCTGTGCCTGTGCTCCACGGTCTTCTTCTTCTGGAACTCTTTTCGGGGCCCCCTCCCCCTCCTGAATTAAATGACTTGCTGCTGGTTTTCGCCCCCCCAAGGGCAGGAAGGTGGAAGATGCGAGCTTTGCGGTCCGCGAGCCTGCCACCACCCGACCCTTGGCCCTCAAAAACACTGACGTCAAGATTTGGCCAGCAGCATGCAACCAGTGTCTAAAGCCGATCCTGTCAAAGGAGTTGCACAGCGACCAGCGTGGATTCGTGGCAGGAAGGAACTTTCTTGACAACATAACCCTGCTAGAGTCCTCAGCTAGGATTGCCCGCGTGCTCCCCTCAGCGGCCACTGACCTCCCTCTTCTCCTCCTCCTTGACTTTGGCAATTCTTTCCCCTCTTTGATCCACGTGTTTCTTTGGAGGGTTCTAGAGCTGACAGATCTTCCTGCAGGCTTTCGCCTCTCCCTGCAGGCCACCTATGCCTTTGCGACGGCTCGTGTTGCACTTCAGGGATTGTTGCTCCCGTTCTGTGTAGTTGACTCGGGAGTTATGCAGGGTGACCCGTCCAGTGGCAGTTTGTGGGCGATGGCGATGGATCCTCTAATTCGGGACATGCGAAGCAGGCTTCGTAAGCATCCTGGGTCGGAGGTGGGGGTCTGTGCGGATGATGTGGGGGTGGCGGTGAGGGAGCTGGCGGCACTTTCACGACTGTCGGGCACATTTTATGTTGCGCGGCTGCGCGTCTGCTAGCTGGCCTGTGGCTTTGCATCCCGAAGTGTCAGATCACCCCTGTCTCTGCCCCTCTCTCTCCCCGGCTTGCTGAGAAGGTCCAGTGCAGATTGAGCCAGGTCGTCCCGAGGTGGGCAGCGATGCCAATTGTCTCAGCGGCGGAATATCTTGGGGTGTGGATCGGCCCAGCAGCACCGAGAGGTTTGATGTGGCGTCGTGCGTTTCGTGAGTGGGTTGTGGTCGTCAAAGAATTAGCTGCGACTAAGGCCGCCCCCCCTCGATTGCCGTCACTCTGTATAACTCGAGAGCTGTGTCGAAGTTCAGCTACCTTTCCCAGCTCTCTCGCATGCCACAGCCCGTCCTGAGATGGGAGTCGTGGGCTCTCCATAAGATCATCCACCTCCCTGCCTTCTCTTTTCCCCTGTCTCAACTGCTCGCCTTGAGACAATGGTCGAAGATTCGCCCGCAGTCAATGCTCGTTCAATCGCTAGCGGCTCTCCTGCGCACATCCAAGCAGACGACCACTAATTGGCGTTCGTTGTGGAAGGCCCAGCAGCAGGCGGCGAGAGAATTTCTGCCAATGAAGAAGTGGATCCAAGGCAAGTGGGAGCCAGACCACTGGATCGAGCCATCATATGCCCAGGAGCTTGCTGCCGCTGCCGATGGCTTTTCCTCCTCCCGCCGTATTGTCCGTCCTGTTGCTCTTGCCATGGATGCTCTCAGCGAGGCGTAGAGGCTCCAGGCTGTGGACGGGGGTCCTCCTGTCCCTGTTCAAAGGGCGATCTCGAGGCACCTGGGGGCTGAGCTTTTTTGAGGAAAATCTAGGAGACACCATATTCAAGCGCGTGGAGATGTGGACTGCCGCGCCTCTGTCTCCACAGGCCAAGGCTGCGTGCAGCTGGAAGATGCTCAACGAGTGTCTCAGTGCCCTGCCGCCCTCATGGCAGGCCTCGACAATGAAGACGGTGGTGGGGGCTTGGACGACGGAGCGGAGGGTTCGTCAGATCAACATTCCCTGTCAATTCGGTTGCCCTAATGAGTGCGACACGCAAAAGTATGTGTTGTCTTGTTGTCCGTTGCTGTGGGGTGCTGTGCAGACCGTTTGGGTTCCGTCGACTCCGACCGAGGTTTTTCTTGATCGTAGGTCGGGGATCGCCGAGGACATGACTGGAGAGCAACGATTGCTCGCTGTGCAACGCCTGATTTTGACTTTCTACTTATATAACTCGACTCGGAGTCAGGCCAATGCTGATCCAACGTTGATTGCGCAGCATGCCCGTGCTGCCAGAGCGCAGCTTTTGCAGCAACTGGACGATCGAACGAGCTAAGCGACTACGAACTCATTCCGAGCTACGTGCGAGGAGGAGGAGGAAGATGAGGAGGCGGAGGCGGAGGCGGAGGAGGAGGCGCAGGAGGAGGCGCAGGAGGAAGAGGAGGACAAGGGGGAGACGGAGGAGGAGGCGGAGGAGGAGGAGGAGGAGGAGGGGGAGGAAGAGGAGGAGGCGGAGGCGGTGGCGGAGGAGGAGGCGCAGGAGGAGGAGGAGCAGGGGGAGGAGGAAGAGGAGGAGGAGGAGGGGGAGGAGGAGGAAGAAGAAGACAACAAAGAAGAGGAAGAAGAAGAAGATGAATCAGAAGATGAATCGTAAGGAGAAGAATAAGGATACTACTTATAATACGACGAGTAAGAAGAATAAGAAAAGTACTACTTATAATACGACTTATAATACTGATAATACGAATAAGGAGAAGAATAAGAAACCAATAAGAATACTACTTATAATACGACGAGTAAGAAGAATACTAATAATATTGATACTAATAACATTAATCAGGATACTAATCATAATAAGAACAAGAATACTAAGACGAATCATACTAAGAATAAGATTTATAAGATGAGTATGAAAAAATACGAATAATATTACTAATACTAATACTAAAACTAATAATAATAATACCAAGAAGAAGAATCAGCAGAAGAGGAGGAGGAGTAGTAGTAGGAGGAGGAGGAGGCTGTTGCTGCTGCTGCTGCTGCTGCTTTTGTTTATCCTCTGCGCTCCACCAGCCACCCCTGCCGTCAACCTGGCCTGGCCGCCGCCGCCAAGCCAGCAGAGCCAGCGCCCACTGCCGCCTCGAAGCCACCTGGCGCCCTGGGGCAGCCGAAGCCGAGCCCGCCGCCGCGGCAGCTCGGGCAGCGCCCGGCGGAGGCCGCCCCGTCGGCGACTCGCAGCCAGAGCTAAAGTCGCCGAAGACGTCCGCCATGGGGCCCGGCTCCGTCACCGCAGCTGCTGCCGCCGCCGCCGCGGCCACGGCGGAAAGTGCCCGCGGGGCCGCTTCCGCCGCCGCAGACGCACGGCGCGCGTCGGAGGCTCCCCCAGCCACGCCCCAGCCACCCCCGCCGTCAACCTGGCCTGGCCGCCGCCGCCAAGCCAGCAGAGCCAGCGCCCACTGCCGCCTCGAAGCCACCTGGCGCCCTGGGGCAGCCGAAGCCGAGCCCGCCGCCGCGGCAGCTCGGGCAGCGCCCGGCGGAGGCCGCCCCGTCGGCGACTCGCAGCCAGAGCTAAAGTCGCCGAAGACGTCCGCCATGGGGCCCGGCTCCGTCACCGCAGCTGCTGCCGCCGCCGCCGCGGCCACGGCGGAAAGTGCCCGCGGGGCCGCTTCCGCCGCCGCAGACGCACGGCGCGCGTCGGAGGCTCCCCCAGCCACGCCCCAGCCACCCCCGCTATCCGTGGAGTCGCTGGCCAGCAGGGAATCGCTGGAAAGGCCGGGAGGACCCGCAGGGGCGGCGAGGGGGGACAGGTCGGCCGGGGCCGCCAGCCAGAGCTGCCGGGCGGCCACCGCCGCGGCCACCGCCGCGGGCAGGACGGTGGCTGCCTCCTCCGCACAGAGGGCGGGGCGGCATGCCACCATGCTTGCGGCGCTCTTCCAGATCTGCATTCCGATGGCACCGCGCGCCCGCAGCTCGAGGTCCTGGGGGCGCACGGCCCCGTGGCGCCTGGCCGCGGACTGGGCCGCGGAGCGCGCCGCCGAGGCGCCGGTGTGCGGCCGCCCCCAGCAGGTCCATATCACGGGGCAGTATTCCACGCCATCATCCGCCAGCTCCCTCAGGTACGGACCGTGCTCCTCGAGCTTTTTCCGCGCCATGGAGTCGCAGGCGTCGTTCGCGGCCGTGCGCGCTTGGGTTGGCGATGCCAACGTCCAGCGCCGCCAGACGGCCAAACGCCGCGTCCGTGAGGAGGTCGGCCAGCCGCCGGCCGCCAAGCCGCGGGGCACGGCGTCAGCCAGGGACGCCAGTCCGAGCAGCGTGTCCTGGACCCTGTTGCGCCCCCTCGTGGCCGAGCCTGGAGCGCATCGGAGCGCGCGCTGGCCCTGCGCGCCCAGCCGGCCGTCGCATCTCGCGCACGCGGCAGGGGCCCCCAAAAGGTCTGCCCCGAGGCGAAGCCGAACCGCGGTTACGAATTCGGCAGGGGACAGCGCGGCGTCGTCGACCGCCGTCAGGACCCACAGCCAGCGGTGATCAGTATCAAGGTGCGTGAGATTGTCGAGGATCGGGCCGCCCGGCCAGTCCTGCCTGGCAGTCCAGGGCCGCCAGGCGGGGGCCGGGCGCCAGGTCAACCGAGCGCGCCTGCAGGCCCTCCTCCGTATTCGGGTGCTCGGTGTCGTCGGGGCCGTGCAGCAAGAGCGCGCTGGCGGCGCGCCTGGCGAACTCGTCGCCATCTCCAGCCCGGCCCCGCGGCAGGAACCCGGCGACCTGCGCGAGGCGCCGGGCGGCCTCTTCGGCCCCCGCCTGCAGGCGCTGCTTGGCCACCTCAGCGGACGGCGGCGGGAGCTGCGCGCACCAATTGCCCAGGGCCGCGCGCGTCGTGGCAGCCCAGTGCGCAAAGAGAGGGTCGCGGACGGGGCCTGGGAGCAACCTCGCAAGGTCCTGGGCAAGGCTGCGCGCCTCTGTCCTGCTGGCCAGGAACGCAGGCAGGCGCAAGTCCACAGCGTTCCTCCGCGGACCCCGACGCCTGCGAACACACCCTGTCGGAGAGCGGCCCCCCCAAGATGGCTCCGAGAGCGAGGCGCCGCCCGCGGTCGAACGTTGCTGCCTGCGAGGGGTCGAGGTCGGGCCAGGCCGCCCGCAGCAGATTGACAACGGTGCTGGAATTTGCGGAGACGCGCAAGTGGGCGAGCTCCGCCCGCGCGCGTCTTGCTGAAGCTCAGCGCGCGCGGCCGCCGTGCTCCGCGAGGCGGCGTCGAACTGCTCCGCGAGGGTTGCGCCGTCCAGCTCGATCCCAAGGACCTTGCCCTCTGGGCGCCCTCCGACGCAATGCTCAGCCGGCACGTTGCCCCGACGATCCCGGCACTCCAGAACGGGCGTGTAACGGCCAGGCCCTGGGGCAGCCGAAGCCGAGCCCACCGCCGCGGCAGCTCCGGCAGCGCCCGGTGGAGGCCGCCCCGTCGGCGACTCGCAGCCAGAGCTAAAGTCGCCGAAGACGTCCGCCATGGGGCCCGGCTCCGTCACCGCAGCTGCTGCCGCCGCCGCCGCGGCCACGGCGGAGAGCGCCCGCGGGGCCGCTTCCGCCGCCGCAGACGCACGGCGCACGTCGGAGGCTCCCCCAGCCACGCCCCAGCCACCCCCGCCATCCCTGGAGTCGCTGGCCAGCAGGGAATCGCTGGAAAGGCCGGGAGGGCCCGCGGGGGCGGCGAGGGGGGACAGGTCGGCCGGGGCCGCCAGCCAGAGCTGCCGGGCGGCCACCGCCGCGGCCGCCGCCGCGGGCAGGACGGTGGCTGCCTCCTCCGCACAGAGGGCGGGGCGGCATGCCACCATGCTTGCGGCGCGCTTCCAGATCTGCATTCCGATGGCACCGCGCGCCCGCAGCTCGAGGTCCTGGGGGCGCACGGCCCCGTGGCGCCTGGCCGCGGACTGGGCCATGGAGCGCGCCGCCGAGGCGTCGGTGCGCGGCCGCCCCCAGCAGCTCCATATCACGGGGCAGCATTCCACGCCATCATCCGCCAGCTCCCTCAGGCACGGACCGTGCTCCTCGAGCTTTTTCCGCGCCATGGAGTCGCAGGCGTCGTTTGCGGCCGTGCGCGCGCTTGGGTTGGCGATGCCAACGTCCAGCGCCGCCAGACGGCCAAATGCCGCGTCCGTGAGGAGGTCGGCCAGCCGCCGGCCACCAAGCCGCGGGGCACGGCGTCAGCCAGGGACGCCAGTCCGAGCAGCGTGTCCTGGACCCTGTTGTGCCCCCTCGTGGCCGAGCCTGGAGCGCATCGGAGCGCGCGCTGGCCCTGCACGTCCAGCCGGCCGTCGCATCTCGCGCACGCGGCAGGGGCCCCCAAAAGGTCTGCCCCGAGGCGAAGCCGAACCGCGGTTACGAACTCGGCAGGGGACAGCGCGGCGTCGTCGACCGCCGCCAGGACCCACAGCCAGCGGTGATCAGTATCAAGGTGCGTGAGATTGTCGAGGATCTGGCCGCCCGGCCAGTCCTGGCAGTCCAGGGCCGCCAGGCGGGGGCCGGGCGCCAGGTCAACCGAGCGCGCCTGCAGGCCCTCCTCCGCATTCGGGTGCTCGGGGTCGTCGGGGCATTGCAGCAAGAGCGCGCTGGCGGCGCGCCTGGCGAACTCGTCGCCATCTCCAGCCCGGCCCCGCGGCAGGAACCCGGCGACCTGCGCGAGGCGCTGGGCGGCCTCTTCGGCCCCCGCCTGCAGGCGCTGCTTGGCCACCTCAGCGGACGGCGGCGGGAGCTGCACGCACCAATCGCCCAGGGCCGCGCGCGTCGTGGCAGCCCAGTGCGCAAAGAGAGGGTCGCGGACGGGGCCTGGGAGCAACCTCGCAAGGTCCTCGGCAAGGCTGCGCGCCTCTGTCTTGCTGGCCAGGAAGCAGGCAGGCGCAAGTCCACAGCGTTCCTCCGCGGACCCCGACGCCTGCGAACACGCCCTGTCGGAGAGCGGCCCCCCCAAGATGGCTCCGAGAGCGAGGCGCTGCCCGCGGTCGAACGTTGATGCCTGCGAGGGGTCGAGGTCGGGCCAGGCCGGCCGCAGCAGATTGACAACCCTGTGGCATTTGCGGAGACGCGCAAGAGGGCGAGCTCCGCCCGCGCGCGTCTTGCATCAGCTGAAGCTCAGCGCACACGGCCGCCGTGCTCCGCGAGGCGGCGTCGAACTGCTCCGTGAGGGTTGCGCCGTCCAGCTCGATCCCAAGGACCTTGCCCTCTGGGCGCCCTCCGACGCAATGCTCAGCCGGCACGTTGCCCCGACGATCCCGGCACTCCAGAACGGGCATGTAACGGCCAGGGCGGCCAGCGACCCAAGCAGCCGGGCAGTGCTCGTGAACTGGCCATCCGCTACGCGCGTGCCGCCCACAGCAGCGAGTTCCGCATCGAAGGCGCCCAAGTAGATGGCAGCGAAAGTGGGCGGGAGCACAACCTGGCCGTCGTCCATGTACAAAGCGTCCTACACCCAGGCACCGGCCGCCTCTACGGCCCGCTTGCGAGCCTCAGCGCAACGCAGCAACACTTGCTGCTGCTGCTGCTGCTGCTGCTGCTGCTGCTGCTGCTGCTACTGACGCTCAAGAGGAGGGACCAGGGACCGGCCAGGCGGGGCCTGGCTGCTAGGCGCAGCAGCCTACAGCACATATGGACGCCGTGTAAGGCAGACGCACGACGGCGGCTCATAGCCGCAGCGTGCTCAACGCCGTGAGGCGGAGCAGGGGGAGGAGGAGGAAGAGAAGGAGGAGGAGGCGGAGGAGGAAAAGGAGGAGGAGTAGGAGGAGGAGGAGGCGGAGGCGGAGGCGGAGGCGGAGGAGGACGAGGAGGCGGAGGCGGAGGCGGAGGCGCAGGAGGAGGCGGAGGCGGAGTCGGAGGCGGAGGAGGCGGAGGAGGCGCAGGAGGAGGAGGATGAGGAGGAGGAGGAGGAGGAGGAGGAGGAGAACGCGCAGGAGGAGGAGGAGGAGGAGGAGGAGACGGTGAGGTGGGGGGGAAGGTGAGAGGAGAGGAGAAAGGGAGGTGGAGAGGGGAGGGAGGAGGTGGAGGTGGGGGAGGCAAGGAGAGAGGAGGAGGAGAAAGGAGGTGGGGGAGGATGAGGAGGAGGAGGAGGAGGAGGAGGAGGAGAACGCGCAGGAGGAGGAGGAGGAGGAGGAGGAGGAGGAGGAGGAGGAGGAGGAGGACTCCCATTCGTTCGGGATCGAAAGAGACGACGGCCCACCCAGCCGCCTGCGCATGGGCAGGCAGGTCCTGGTCGTACCAGGAGCCGTCCAGCAAGATATGACCCGCCATCTCTGCGGGTCCGCCACCGACCCTCTCTGGATGACAGGAGGAAGCAGGCAACACAGCAGCAGGCACAACCAGCCTCTCCGCAAATAGTCGAGGGAGGGTGAACGTGGCGGCAGCACGCGCAAGAGCCCCAAGGCAGGAGGGAATTGAAGAAGCCTCCATGAGCTCCTACTGCATGCCGCACGATGTGTGACGATGGCCGAGAGTGCACGCATTTTTGCCGACAGGCGAGACACTCAGGGGAGGAGACCATGCCAGCGCTCCATTGTCTGTGCTGCGGCCACTGGCCTCCTGAAAACACGCTCTTCAAATAGCCTTTCTCCGAAGGCAGAAGACGCTTGCCTTTCATGAGAGACACCAAAGGATAAGGCCTCCTCCCCGCTCGGGGTCCTCCCTCCTCCCCCTGTGAGGATTTCTCGAGCCTTCGCCAATGCTGATCTAGCATGCGTGCGCGTGGCCGCGTCGGGCCAGAGACAGCACGTCGTGCATCTCTTCCAGCTGCAGGGCGGTGAATGGTGTGCCGTCTGTGCGGTTTCTGGGCTCGGTGGAGCCAAGATTTCAAGGAGCCTGCAGCAGCCGTGCCTGGGCCCTCCTGAGCCCGCCTCGCATGGCTTTCGTACGCTGCGGAACTTGGCCAGTTCTCCAGCGAGGTTCAATATGAGCAAGCGCTGGCGCCTGCTGTGCCAACCCTTTCGGACCGCCGAAACCATCCGTGCTGGGGAGACGACGTCTACGGGCGCTGTCTCTAGTGCGGGCGGATTCGGCGGGCCCTTCATAGTATTTTTGTGCAGGCTGTGGCCTTCCCATGGAAAGCGTTCTGTCGCAGCCTGATGGAGCGCCGCCCGCTCTCGACCATCTGGGCTCCAAGCGGTGGCGCAAACGGCGCGGTGCGGAAGAGACCTTTCGCGCCTGGCTTGGTCGAAGAGGGGGAAGAGGAGTAGGAGGCGGAGGAGGCGGAGGCGGAGGCGGATGAGGAGGAGGCGGGGGCGGAGGCGGAGGCGGAAGCGGAGAGGGCGGAGGAGGCGGAGGAGGAGGAGCCGGAGGGTGAGAAGGAGGAGGAGGGGGAGGAGGAGGGGGAGGAGGAGGGGAGGAAGAGGAATAGGAGGAGGAGGAGGACGAAGAGGAGGAGGATAACCACTACTACCACTAATACCTCTGGGGCTGGCATGTGCGATGAAACAACCACGGCATGTACCATGAGCAGAGCCAGAGCAGGGGAACGCCCAAAGAGCCGAGAGGGCGGGGAGGGGAAGCCATGGGCACAGCACAACAGGGAACAAACGCGGTGGTGAGACACACGCCTCGGCTGCTACAGTCCTGATCGCTCACATGTTTTCGGCCAGCTCTCTCATTCTCGTGATCTGCCTCGCAATTTGCCGGTATCGTGCGCGAGTGTCCATGACCTTCGGCGCCTTCTGTTGCAGGAGAGCGATTTCGAGGCCCGCCACAGCTGTCGAAGGAACGCATCCGCCCTCGGATCGCAGCCTGATCTCGCAGCAGATCTCTTTGTAGGTCGTAATCTTCGGCGCATCGATCGTGGGCACGCGGAACACCAGGCGTTCGTATTGTTGTGGCGTGGTCAAGGGGCGGATTACGGTCATCAAGTTCCGTATGGTGCCGTACGCGTCAAGAACGACCAACTCATCCTCGAAGCCGTGCTCGGAGTAGGTAGTGCCCAAGGTCGGCTGGAGCTTCGTGGCCCCCTGCTTGATCAGATCGCCAGCGCGGTAAGAGTAGCTCCACTCGTTGTCGTGCCAGGCCATCAGTGGCACGAACGTATGATCCAGCAGGATGCCCGCCGTGGGGTCGAAAGTGCTGGAGATGGGACGCTTCTCGATGTCGCTAGCACAAGGCTCATCGTCTGCAGGTATCTGTCCGCCTTCCACAGGTGGAAGCACTTGGCAAGGCACACGTGGCTTACCATCTGCAGGTGGATGCTCACCTTCATCAGGTAGATGCACAGGGCAAGGCTCTCGAGGCTCACCATCCGCAGGTGGATGCTCACCGTCACCAGGTAGACGCTCGGGACAGAGAACAGGATACTCACCCTCTGCAGGTATATGCTCTTCGTCACGAGGTACATGCAAGGGAGAAGGCTCCCGAGGCTTACAGTCCGCGGGTAGATGATCACCGTCCTCAGGTAGATGCACAGGGCAAGGCGCCGACCTCATGTAGATGCACAGGGCAAGGCTCGCGGAGCTCATCATTTGAGGGAGTTTCTGTGGAACTCACGTCATCCTCACCCCCGGCGCGAAGAGCACGAGCCCAGAGCGGCCTCCGGCACCGTTTCCGGACGGATCCGCTGGATCCGCTGGATCCGCTGGATCCGGTGACGAATCCCAAACCGGCGCCCTCGCCTGAGACATCCTCACAAAACGGGCCCCGGGGGGGATGCCCAGAGGAGCCCAGAGCGGCCTCCGGCACCGTTTCCGGACGGATCCGCTGGATCCGCTGGATCCGCTGGATCCGGTGACGAATCCCAAACCGGCGCCCTCGCCTGAGACATCCTCACAAAACGGGCCCCGGGGGGGATGCCCAGAGGAGCCCAGAGCGGCCTCCGGCACCGTTTCCGGACGGATCCGCTGGATCCGCTGGATCCGCTGGATCCGGTGACGAATCCCAAACCGGCGCCCTCGCCTGAGACATCCTCACGAAACGGGCCCCGGGGGGATGCCCAGAGGAGCCCAGAGCGGCCTCCGGCACCGTTTCCGGACGGATCCGCTGGATCCGCTGGATCCGCTGGATCCGGTGACGAATCCCAAACCGGCGCCCTCGCCTGAGACATCCTCACAAAACGGGCCCCGGGGGGGATGCCCAGAGGAGCCCAGAGCGGCCTCCGGCACCGTTTCCGGACGGATCCGCTGGATCCGCTGGATCCGCTGGATCCGCTGGATCCGGTGACGAATCCCAAACCGGCGCCCTCGCCTGAGACATCCTCACAAAACGGGCCCCGGGGGGGATGCCCAGAGGAGCCCAGAGCGGCCTCCGGCACCGTTTCCGGACGGATCCGCTGGATCCGCTGGATCCGGTGACGAATCCCAAACCGGCGCCCTCGCCTGAGACATCCTCACAAAACGGGCCCCGGGGGGGATGCCCAGAGGAGCCCAGAGCGGCCTCCGGCACCGTTTCCGGACGGATCCGCTGGATCCGCTGGATCCGGTGACGAATCCCAAACCGGCGCCCTCGCCTGAGACATCCTCACAAAACGGGCCCCGGGGGGGATGCCCAGAGGAGCCCAGAGCGGCCTCCGGCACCGTTTCCGGACGGATCCGCTGGATCCGCTGGATCCGGTGACGAATCCCAAACCGGCGCCCTCGCCTGAGACATCCTCACAAAACGGGCCCCGGGGGGGATGCCCAGAGGAGCCCAGAGCGGCCTCCGGCACCGTTTCCGGACGGATCCGCTGGATCCGCTGGATCCGGTGACGAATCCCAAACCGGCGCCCTCGCCTGAGACATCCTCACAAAACGGGCCCCGGGGGGGATGCCCAGAGGAGCCCAGAGCGGCCTCCGGCACCGTTTCCGGACGGATCCGCTGGATCCGCTGGATCCGGTGACGAATCCCAAACTGGCGCCCTCGCCTGAGACATCCTCACAAAACGGGCCCCGGGGGGGATGCCCAGAGGAGCCCAGAGCGGCCTCCGGCACCGTTTCCGGACGGATCCGCTGGATCCGCTGGATCCGGTGACGAATCCCAAACCGGCGCCCTCGCCTGAGACATCCTCACAAAACGGGCCCCGGGGGGGATGCCCAGAGGAGCCCAGAGCGGCCTCCGGCACCGTTTCCGGACGGATCCGCTGGATCCGCTGGATCCGGTGACGAATCCCAAACCGGCGCCCTCGCCTGAGACATCCTCACAAAACGGGCCCCGGGGGGGATGCCCAGAGGAGCCCAGAGCGGCCTCCGGCACCGTTTCCGGACGGATCCGCTGGATCCGCTGGATCCGGTGACGAATCCCAAACCGGCGCCCTCGCCTGAGACATCCTCACAAAACGGGCCCCGGGGGGGATGCCCAGAGGAGCCCAGAGCGGCCTCCGGCACCGTTTCCGGACGGATCCGCTGGATCCGCTGGATCCGGTGACGAATCCCAAACCGGCGCCCTCGCCTGAGACATCCTCACAAAACGGGCCCCGGGGGGGATGCCCAGAGGAGCCCAGAGCGGCCTCCGGCACCGTTTCCGGACGGACGACCTGACTGCATAACACGCCTGGATATGCCGACGGGGGCGAAGGAGGAGGAGGAGGAGGAGGAGGAGGAGGAGGAGGAGGAGGAGGAGGAGGAGGGGGAGGGGGCAGGCGAGGGAGCCCCGGCCCTGGGGGAGGGGCCCTGAGGGAGCCCTGATGGGCTTCCGGCACCATGGAGAGGTCCTGTGGGGCGGCCGCCCCTTCTTCTCTCGGTCGTTTCCCTCTCGCCCAGAAGCGCGCGCCCCTTCTTCTATATATACAGAAACTCCCGATCAACCGCAGAGCGGCGGATGTTATGCAGGAAGATCCTCGTCATCATCGGGCAGATGCCCAGGGCGGGGCTCTCCGGGCTCTCCGTCTGCAGGTGGATGCGCGCCAACCTCAGGTAGTTACACAGGGCTTGGCTCGCGAGGCTCTCCATCTTCAGGTAGATGCTGAGGACAAGGCTCCCGAGGCTCACCTTCTGTAGGTGGATGCGCGCCTAACCTCAGGTAGATGCACAGGGCACGGCATGCGAAGCTCACCGTCTTCAGGTAGATGTTCGCCGTCGTACAACAGCGTGGACTCCATGTCCGCGATCTCCTCGGCGGAGGGGTCGACGACTGAAGGGCCCACCGGCTGTAGTCCAGGAGGTGGAGACACGGCCATCAACTTGGCGATGTGGAGGCTCGCTTCCTGGGACTTCGTCGCGTGTGTACAACATATCCTCGCTCTGCGACGCCTGCTGGTGGTCAGGGATGTTCCCGCAGAGGTCGCGCAGAAGTCGGCGGCACAGTGCGAGTTCATCGGCAGCGATTCGTTGGTGGTGGGCGGGGAGGCCCGCATCTTCCAGGTCGGATCGGCCATGGCGCGGACGCGTGCGGCGCGGCCACGGTATCCTCCTGGTCTAGCCGACGTGGTTGGAGGAGGTGAGATGAGATGAGATGAGCAAGCGGCCTAAAGCCAGTGCGGTCGAGCTATCGCCCGTCGTCGGAGGCCTCCGAAGCTTGGGAGGCCTCCTCAAAATCCCCGTCCAGGGGCTCTTCGGGCCCCTCCTCGGCCTCCTTACGCAAACGGCGGAGCCCATCAGCGCGGATGGCTGGAAGGTCCCCCTCCAGGAGGCCAAAGGCCTTCAGCACCTCGGCTCGGGACGTCATCCCCCCCAAGGTACTCGCCCCCCGAAGCCCACCACCCCCCAAGACCTGAGCCGAGGCGCCAGGGGCAGAATCTACAGGGCCAAAAATCGAGGCCAGTCGCACGCGAACAGCGTGCGGCACGCCCTCGGGGGGGTTCAAGGACAGGTCCTTCAGCCCTTCCTTGTCCGACGGGTACTTGCTCTCCTTAATCTTCGTGAGCTGCCGCCTCAAGCCCGAAGCCGCGCACTCACGGAGGCACGGCCTGAGGAGGGCTCGAGTCGGCCGATCCACGCTGAAAAAGGCGCCGCAAGCACAACAGAAATTTATGGCCTTGCCATCTTCATGGCCCGACCTCGCATTGACCGTCGCGTGCAGCATCGGGTGGCCGTTAAACGAGTGACCCATGTCACGATAGGCCTCGAAACCCTCAGCTGGCAACTGCAACATGGGCGCACTCGCTGGCGCAGCGGCGGGGGCTGGAGCAGGCACCTCGTCGGGCTGCGCCTCTGTCGAGGCCTGCGCCCGTCCTCTGCCAGCAGCATACAGCTCCATTCGGTCATCGTGGTCCTGGCAGACCTCCCCCTCCCCCACCAACGCGTGCAAACGCCCACTCCACCGACCCACCTCCCGAGCGGCCTCAACCAGGCCACGCCAGAGGTGGTACTCGCTCTCCCCCACTCCGTGGAGGGCGGCACCACGCTTCGCAAATTCATCGGCGGCATCGTTGCCCCGCTTCTCCCAAAGGGTGGCGCGATCGTTCTGCACATCTACTATGCTGCAATGGGCCTTCGTCTTGTGGGCCGTGAAATCGTTCGGCTCGAACGCAGCCCAGAACGGAGCCCACGTTTGGGCTCGGGGGTTCTCCGCTTTCGAGCCCGCTCCAGGGCCCGCCAAGAGCGTCGACACCGTGCCTTTACAACCAATAAAGAGATCAACGGGCGGCAACGACACGAGGGCCAGCATTCGGACTGCAAAGTCCTCGGCCTCCCTCGATGACTGGAAAGGGGCCTGGTCCTGCGGTGCTGGCCCATAAGCCGCCGACAGAACCTGGCCAAACCTGTCACAATTGACCACAGACCACCCAGCCCTGGAAAGCGCCCTGGAGCTCGGGAACAGCGCGGACCCGTCCAGGAGCAGAAGGCCAGACATATAGCCCGACGCGGGCCGCTGAAACCAGTGGATGGTTTGCTGGTCAGGCATGCTCTCGGGCGGCTCGAACACAGGGCTGGGATCAAGGAAAACTCCCCTGGCAAAAAGTTCACCCGCTTCAAAACTCCAAGCTTTAACCCTCTGAGCCCGCCTCTGCAGGTCGGGAGAGACATGGTCCCGTCGCAACGCGGCGTGGGCATCGCACTCAATACACCTGTGCCGCAACGAGCCGTCTGGGTGCCCACACACTGTACAGACACCTTGCGCTGCAAGCCCCCGTTTGTGCAAGCGGGCCTGGGGCCGCCACGCTCCCGAGACCAGGGCCCTCAAGGCCCGCTGCTGGCGATGGGTCCAGCTCCGCGAGGTCCCGTGGAGCAGAGGTCCCAGGCTATTCCAAAAAACCGGTAGCACCCAGGGGCAAGAAAAAGCTTTGAGCGAAAGCCTATCAGACTCGCGCCTCACCCCTTCCTCGACTAGCCTGCGCACCGCAGCTGGGCTCAGCCTGACCAGGTTCACCTCGGAGCCCCCGTCCGTCGTCAACGTCGTGGCCGAGGGAATATCCCAGCCTATGCCCCCAACCATCAGAAGGTAGACATCCGCTGGCGACGCTGCTGCAACCCATGGCCGCCTGGAATCCGAGCACCTGACACGGGCCAACTCCAGAGTCTTGTTGAGGACCTGGGGTTTTGGGCAACCTTCCCAGCACGCCGTGCCCCACTGGGCAACAACCTGGCCCAGAGCTATAACCCAAGGATCCACCCGACGGCCGTCCCGATACGAATACATCCTGAGCCCACGAGGATATCTGCCGAGACTCTTACAAGCGGCCACGCGCAGCTGGTGCAACTCCGTGGGCGGGGCCCCCACCACGCATACTCCCCGCAGAGCGGAGGCTGCAGGGCCCCCTCGCTGGATCCACTTCACGTCCGCACCCGCTTCGCGCAGGTTGACCAAGCGCCTCGAAGTCCGTGTAGCCTTCTTCCAGCGCCCCCTGGTGATGCCAACTCTACGCAGCGACCCGAGATTCGCATCCGTGCCGAGGTTCCGTGCCGTGTCCACTTTACATAAGGCTGGAAGAGACCGCCGGCTCTCCAGGGCGCTCGCTAGCTCCGCGCCGCTGGCCAAGCACTTGCACTTTGACATGTGCACAGGGAGCTCGAGCTCGCCGAAAAACGATAATATGCTCCACTGCCGCGGGCAGCTGGTCCAACACCAACTGGCGGGGGCCGCAGCACTGCAAAGTAACGTCGTCGACAACGTTACGCACCTGCACCTGGGGCCTGCCGTGGACCACCGAGGAGAGAGGACCGATCAGGAGGAGCTTCGCTAACGTCGTCGCTGCCGAACACCCCGCTATGATGGCACCCGTAGCCTGCAGGAAATCCGAGATCGCCCCATCATGCACCAACGTCCTGAACCCAGAGTAGACTGTAACGAGGCCCCTGAGAAGCTTCAAGTTGAATCCGAACTGCCTGGCCGCCGCAAACAGATCAGCATGTCGCACATGCTCATACAAATTCTTAAGGTCTAGCAGTGCTGTCGCACTGTCCGTGCCAATGGCCCTGCAGAGCGCGCCTAGCTAGTTGTGGGTCCACCCCGCCCTCTCGCACGTCGTCGTGGGCCCGCTTCCCCAGAAAAACTCCATGTTGTGGGCCCTCTCCCATTCCCTGCACAAAGGTTGTCTGAGCTTACTCCAGAGTTTAGTGAACAGACACAGAAGCCCAATGGGCCGAGAACCTCCTTCTGGTTTCGGAGTAAAGACAATATTCGTCACCAGCTCTATCATCCAAGACGGGCGATCCTCAAAAGCCTGGATAATCCTCCAGACCCTGACCTGGTACTCTAGGGGCAGCTGCAGGATCAGCTCAGGGTGGAACTGGTCCCAGCCGAGCCCTGCGCCCTCCGAGTAAGACCTGCAGCAGTCCTGAAAAGCCTCCAAGGAAATCGGGGGAAGCTGGCTGTCGCCTATGTCCCGCGCCCCAGGGTCCACGGCTTCGCGCCCAGACGGCGCCCACATCGGCAGCCATTCGTCGAGGAGCTGGGCTATGGCATCATCTCCGTACACGGGGAGGCCCGAGGGATCCAGGACGTTGGAGGGGGTGGCTTGCATGGGCATGCGCAGCAGCCCCCCCCCCCCCCCCCCCCCCCCTCCCCCCCTTTTTCAACGCAGCTTCCTTAGCCCAGGTCCTCCACTTGCGCCCGTGCTCGCCCGCATCAGCTCGCTGCAAAAAGGTAACGAAGCTGTCCAGCTCCGTCCGCAACTTGTCGTCTGGCCGCGACCCGCCCTCGCTGACCTGACCGATCAAGGCGCGCAGCTGCTGCTCGCACGGGCGCTCCACGTCCCCCTGCTGCTTCTGCTGGGCTGGGAGGCCCTCGGCATACATAGTACCTATCATGTCCAGAAGGGTGCTGGCCCAGCGCGAGGCCGCCCCCCAGCCCCGCCGTCCAAGAGCCCCAGCCGACAGCCTCGAGCCCCTGAGGGCCACGCTCTGAAAAGCCATCCAGCACGTGGTTGACGGGCTGAATCTCCGACGAGCCCCGATCCCAGAGGGTTTGCAGGGGCGCCGCAGACGCTTGAGGACCCAACCCACGGCCCATGTAGGAACCACGCTGCTCATCGGGAACGTCATGACAGACCCCCGGCCAGGCCTCGGAGTTGTTGATTCCCGAACAGCTCCAGGGGCATCAGCAGGGACTTCGTCGGGCCCGAACGTCCAGTCGGCCAACCTCGGGGCCAAGTGCGGGCCAACGCAAGGGGCCGCTGGGAACTTCTTGGACGCCTTCGGCTTCCTGAACGAGGCCGTCCCCAACATGTCCTTGAAGACCGCAATCGCTGTCCCTTGCGGCGACGACGGGGCCGACTCGAGGGCCGCGACCTTGTGGATGCAATGCCTGAGGACCTTAGCGCCAACAAAGAGGTCGATCTCACTCCCCACCGTGACCCACTTCTCCGCCCCGTCCTCATCCACCTCCTTGTGCCCAGTGACGCACGTGGGCACGCTCGGCTGGAAGATTGCACCTACGACCGTGTTGAGCCACCCCGACTCTGCCAACTCAGCCGGCGCGCAGTTCCAGCCGCCCTGGATCAACCACGGGGGGCCCTGGCCCAGGAGAAACACCGCCAGACCTTGGAGAAGCTTCCAGTTAGCAGGCCCCTTCGGGCCCTCCTTCGCGCCCAGGTAGATCGACGCAACCAGAATCCCCCCAGGGAAGCCAGTGTTGATCTTGCGGACGACGACGCGGTGGCTAAAATGCCGAAGGGGCTCATCCAGAGCCACAGGGCACGAAGGAACATGAGACTGCACAGCGAGGGCGACGCCGCCTGAGCTCTCAGTCGGCCCAGATCCCGTCGCAACAGCACGGCCTAGCTGGAATGCAAGACTGTGGTTGCTGCCCCAGCCGTAGGCCCGCTCCTCGGCCGTCGGCACCTTCAGCCTGGTCTCCTGGATCGCAAAAACCTGTGGCGGGGGTAACTCCTCGCCCACGGGCTGCCTCAACATCCCGTGGCCGCTGTCGACGTACCAGTCGTGGATGCCCTCGAAGCTGCTCCACGCATTCGCGTTCAGCCCGAAAAAGACCAACAAGTTTCCATCCTGCTTCGAGCTCTCATCAGCAGGCTGGGCTCGGACACCAGCAGCTCGTGGTCGAACTGCTTGCCGCCGAAGACCGTGTTTTCCTACACCGCTACAGGCGCAACGTGGGGACAAGAGAGCATCATCATGCTCGCCAACCTGAACTGCAGCGACGCCCTCGGGCTGGTCCACCTCGGGCGGGACCGCGGCGTCGGGCTGGGCATGAACCGCGCCCGCCGCTCCGCGGGCCGCCTCGCCCCGGCCCGAGCCCGAGCAACTGGCCGAAGCCGCAGCAGACCAGCTCGTAGCAGGCGGCGCACACGCTGCCGCCGCCGAGAGGCACTTGGGAGGGGAGACTCTCCTCGCAGCACCTGCAATCAACTCTACATCGGGCTCCCGGAGCGCTGCCACAGCAAAGCCCAGGTTCGGCCACTCCAGGTCGACTCTGTTGTACTCCCAAAACCTGGCCAGCTCATCTCCCGAGCTCGTTCCTGCAGATCCTGTAGGACAGGGGGCCGCCCCAGTCGAAGAACATGTGGCGCCCTCTGCCCGACCCCGCGCACGGGCTGCCCTGGGGTCGGGGACCCCAGCCGCGCGGGGGTCAGGTGAGTCTGGCGGCCGAGAAAGAGTAACCGAACCCCCTGTCGACGCCCCTGAACTACTCGCACATGTGCCATCACCCTCTTCGTTGGCCTCACTCCCTCGCGGCGCAAGACCCGACATGGGCTGTCGCAGAGGTTCGGCCGAGGGGTGGCTGCCGCTCGTGGGCCCTGGCTGCCGTCCTCCGCGATGTCGGCGACTCGATGGAGGTCGGGAGGGCAGGCTGCCCAGCCGCGGCCACTTCTCGTCAAGGCGCTGGCACTTGGCTGCGTGCATCGCCAGGTACTCCGCGACGGCGGCCTCGGGGTTCTCTCCTTCCATGGCCCTCCTGAGCTCAGCATGGAACTCCGAGCCCTCGAAGTCGGCTGGCGTGGGCGGCCATGGAGCCTGAGCCTGGCCACTGCCGCCTGCGCCTCCAGCAGGGGCCCCAGCAGCGCCAGCTGCAGCACCGCCGCCAGGATCCCTACCACCTTCAGCGGCCTTGCGCTCCGCCGCCCCCTTGGCTGCACGCTGCAACCGCTTGAGGGTCTCGAGCGCCTTCTTCCCTTCCTCGTCCTCGACCGCCGTGGGGTCCAAGCCAGCCATGCCGACAGCCAAGGGGTCGTCCACATCCTTGAAGTTGACTTTGTGCAGCATCTTCGTGTGGTGCTCGAGGTCCTTCCTCGCCTCAGCCAGCCACTCCGTGGCTTCGGCGATCCCCTTGAGGAGCTCCTGCTTCTGGATCTCGTACTGCTGGAGCCGCTCCTCGAGCTTCTCGACCTTCCGCGTAGCATTCTCGACACGGTGCCGAGCAGCCAGCGCGGTCGGCGGCTTTGCCTCGAGCTCCTGGACCTTGGCCTCCTCGACCTTGGCGATGAGCTCGGAGTCGATGCCGTGGCTCTTGAGGAAGCCGACGACTTGAGCGTAGGAGGGGTTATCGCCGCCAGCCGCGGGCGAGGGCCGTGGGCCTCTTCCTGCCCCGCCGCCGCTGGCTCCACCTCCTTTCGCAAGTGCCGCCGGCTGCTGCTTGAGCTCCTCGACCTCCTTGGCGAGCCGCGACGGGTCGCCGCCGATGGGGCCGCTGCCGCTGCGCCCCTGCTGCGGGCGCCCTGCCTTGGCTGCTGCCGCGCGGGCGT
Organism: Prorocentrum cordatum; assembly: GCA_963575745.1. NCBI lineage: Eukaryota > Dinophyceae > Prorocentrales > Prorocentraceae > Prorocentrum > Prorocentrum cordatum. The sequence goes on along the minus strand of CAUYUJ010014333.1, from coordinate 193,362 downwards.
CCTGCTGGACCCGCACCGGCGCTGCCCCTCCGCAGCCGCGGCATTTGAGCCTGCTGGCCCAGTTGCCGCTCTCGCCGCACTTGCCGCATCCCCAGACTGGGTACTTGGGGCCTGGCAAGACCTCTCCATCTGCACCCATGGACGGGGCGCGCACACAATAGATTTGGCTCGTGCCCACGAGCCGCTTCGAAGTACGTGGGCACAAGCTCGAGCTTCACTCACAATCAGCTCTAGCCGAAACGGCTCGTGGTTGGAGGAGGAGGAAGAGGAGGAGGAGAAGGAGGAGGAGGAGGAGAAGGGGGTGGAGGAGGGGGCGGACATGGATGAGGAGGATGAGGAGGATGATGAGGAGGAGGAGGAGAATGAGGAAGAGGAGGGGGAGGAGGTGCAGGCGGAGGGGGATGAGGAAGATGAGGAGGAGGAAGAGGCGGATGAAACGGAGGAGGCGGAGGAGGCGGAGGAGGCTGAGGAGGAGGAGGGGGCAGAGGAGGGGGAGGAGGAGGGGGAGGAGGAGGAGGAGGAGGAGGAGGAGGAGGAGGAGGAGGAGGAGGAGGAAGGGGAGGATGAGGAGGCGGAGGAGGGGGAGGAAGACGAGGAGGAGGAAGAGGTGGAAGCGGAGGAGGCGGGGGGGGAGGATGAGGAGGAGGGAGCGGAGGCAGAGGAGTTGGAGGAGGAGGAGGAAGAAACAGACATAATATTATTATGGAAAAGAGAATAATACAACTACTAAGGGGAACGCTACTATGATCACCAAGAATAAGAGTGATGCGAGTACTAATGTTCAGACTATTGTTTAGACTATGATGGCTAAGAATACGCAACCTATCACTGACACTAACAATGGTACGAATGATCGCCATAGTACCAAGAACACTACTATTAAAACATAACGATTATATTCATGGTAATCATAAAACTATGTGATGATAATCATAAAACTATGTGGACTAAGAAGGGTTGTACTATTACGAATGATGACAACTCTAGGGGCATTACGAAGGGCTATACGAATAGCAATACTGCGAACACTAACCACACTAATACTACTCCAACGACGCATAACAATGTGAATGGTACTACGACCAACCAGAAGACGAATCCAGCCACTCACAATAATATTAATAATAATATTAATAATAACAATACTAATAATAATAATAATACTATTAACAATAATAATATTAATAATAATAATAATAATACGACTATGACTAATATTAGTATTACTACTAATAAGAATGAGAAGAGGACGAATACGAAGAAGACGCGGAGGAGTAGGAGGCGGAGTAGGAGGAGGAGGGAGGAGGAGAAGGAGGAGGAAGAAGCGGTGGCGGAGGAGGCGGAGGAGGCGGAGGAGGCGGAGGAGGCGGATGAGACGGAGGAGACGGATGCGGCGGCGGAGGAGGAGGAGGCGGAGGGGGAGGAGGAGGAAGAGAAGGAGGATACGGAGGAGGGAGGAGGATTTGTTGCATCGCGACTCTGATGAGGCTCTAAGGTTGCCAGAAGAGCGCGGCACTCAACAAACTGCAGGCGGCGCTGTGGCATCTAGAGATTGAAATAACAGCGCGCACCAGCAGTACGGGCGCCAAGGATGTGTGAGATCTAGCTTCCTCCCAGTCCCCATGCTCCTCCACCACCAGTCCACAATGACTCGTGTGACGGCAGCGCAAGTCGCCAGTAGTCTACGCACTGGCAGGGATGGCGAGGGAGGAGGAGGAGGGAGGGACAAGGGAGGAGGAGGGAGGAGGAGGAGGAGGGAGGACGGAGGAGGGAGGACGCAGGAGGGAGGAGGGAGGAGGGAGGAGGAAGGAGGGAGGAGGAAGGAAGGAGGAGGGAGGAGGGAAGAGGGCGGAGGGCTGAGGAGGGCGGAGGGCGGAGGGAGGAGGCAGGAGGCAGGGCAGACGGCAGACGGCAGGAGGTATCAGGGAGGAGGGAGGAGGCAGGAGGCATCAGGGAGGAGGGAGGAGGCAGGAGGGGGAGGGAGGCAAGGCCTGAGGAGGGCTCGAGTCGGCCGCTCCACGCTGAAAAAGGCGCCGCAAGCAGAACCGAAATGTATGGCCTTGTCATCTTCATGGCCCGACCTCGCATTGACCGTCGCGTGCAGCATCGGGTGGCCGTCAAACGGGTAACCCATGTCACGATAGGCCTCGAAACCCTCAGCTGGCAACTGCAACATGGACACACTCGCTGGCGCAGCGGCGGGGGCTGGAGCAGGCACCTCGTCGGGCTGCGCCTCTGTCGAGGCCTGCACCCGTCCTCTGCCAGCAGCATACAGCTCCATTAGGTCATCGTGGTCCTGGCAGGCCTCCCCGTCCCCCACCAATGCGTGCAAACGCCCACTCCACCGACCCACCTCCCGAGCGGCCTCAACCAGGCCACGCCAGAGGTGGTGCTCGCTCTCCCCCACTCCGTGGAGGGCGGCACCACGCTTCGCAAATTCATCGGCGGTATCGTTGCCCCGCTTCTCCCAAAGGGTGGTGCGATCGTTCTGCACATCTACTATGCTGCAATGGGCCTTCGTCTTGTGGGCCGTGAAATCGTTCGGCTCGAACGCAGCCCAGAACGGAGCCCACGTGTGGGCTCGGGGGTTCTCCGCTCTCGAGCCCGCTCCAGGGCCCGCCAAGAGCGTCGACACCGTGTCTTTACAATCAATAAGGGGATCGACGGGCGGCAACGACACGAGGGTCAGCATTCGGACTGCAAGGTCCTCGGCCTCCCTCGATGACTGGAAAGGGGCCTGGTCCTGCGGTACTGGCCCATAAGCCGCCGACAAAACCTGGCCAAACCTGTCACAATTGACCACAGACCACCCAGCCCTGGAAAGCGTCCTGGAGCTCGGGAACCGCGCGGGCCCGTCCAGGAACAGAAGGCCAGACATACAGCCCGACGCGGGCCGCTGAAACCAGTGGATGGTTTGCTGGTCAGGCCTGCTCTCGGGCAGCTCGAGCACATGGCTGGGATCAGGGCGAACTCCCCTGGCAAAAAGTTCACCCGCTTCAAAACTCCAAGCTTTAACCCTCTGAGCCCGCCTCTGCAGGTCGGGAGACACATGGTCCCGTCGCAACGCGGCGTGGGCATCGCACTCAAAGCACTTGTGCCGCAACGAGCCGTCTGGGTGCCCACACACTGTACACGCACCTGGCGCGGCAAGCCCCCGTTTGTGCAAGCGGGCCTGGGACCACCACACTCCCGAGACCAGGGCCCTCAAGGCCCGCTGCTGGCGATGGGTCCAGCTCCGCGAAGTCCCGTGGAGCAGAGGTTCCAGGCTACTCCAAAAAATCGGAAGCACACAGGGGCAGGAAACACCTTTGAGCGAAAGCCTACCAGACTCGCGCCTCACTCCTTCCCCGACTAGCCTGCGCACCGCAGCTGGGCTCAACCTGACCAGGTTCACCTCGGAGCCCCCGTCCGTCGTCAACGTCGTGGCCGAGGGAATATCCCAGCCTACGCCCCCAACCATCAGAAGGTAGACATCCGCTGGCGACGCTGCTGCAACCCAGGGCCGCCTGGAATCCGAGCACCTGACACGGGCCAACTCCAGAGTCTTGTTGAGGACCTGGGGCTTTGGGCAAACTTCCCAGCACGCCGTGCCCCACTGGGCAACAACCTGGCCCAGAGCTATAACCCAAGGATCCACCCGACGGCCGTCCCGACACGAATACATCCTGAGCCCAATGGAGGCCCCACGAGGATATCTGCCGAGACTCTTACAAGCGGCCACGCGCAGCTGGTCCAACTCCGTGGGCGGGACCCCCGCCACGCATACTCCCCACAGAGCGGAGGCTGCAGGGCCCCCTCGCTGGATCCTCTTCACGTCCGCACCCGCTTCACGCAGGTTGACCAAGCGCCTCGAACTCCGTGTAGCCTTCTTCCAGCGTCCCCTGGTGATGCCATCTCTACGCAGCGACCCGAGATTCGCATCCGTGCCGAGGTTCCGTGCCGCGTCCACTTTACCTGAGGCTGGAAGAGACCGCCGGCTCTCCAGGGCGCTCGCTAGCTCCGCGCCGCTGGCCAAGTACTTGCACTTTGACATGTGCACAGGGAGCTCGAGCTCGCCGAAAAAACGATAATATGCTCCACTGCCGCGGGCAGCTGGTCCAACACCAACTGGCGGGGGCCGCAGCACTGCAAAGTAACGTCGTCGACAACGTTACCCACCTGCACCTGGGGCCTGCCGTGGACCACCGAGGAGAGAGGACCGACCAGGAGGAGCTTCGCTAACGTCGTCGCTGCCGAACACCCCGCTATGATGGCACCCGTAGCCTGCAGGAAATCCGAGACCGCCCCATCATGCACCAACGTCCTGAACCCAGAGCAGACTGCAACGAGGCCCCTGAGAAGCTTCAAGTTGAGTCCGAACTGCCTGGCCGCCACAAACATATCAGCATGTCGCACATGCTCATACAATTTCTTAAGGTCTAGCAGTGCTGTCGCACTGTCCGTGCCAATGGCCCTGCAGAACGCGCCTAGCAAGTTGTGGGTCCACCCCGCCCTCTCGCACGTCGTCGTGGGCCCGCTTCCCCAGAAAAACTCCACGTTGTGGGCCCTCTCCCACTCCCTGCGCAAAGGTTGTCTGAGCTTACTCCAGAGTTTAGTGAACAGACACAGGAGCCCAATGGGCCGAGAACCTCCTTGTTTCGGAATAAAGACAATATTCGTCACCAACTCTATCATCCAAGACGGGCGGTCCTCAAAAGCCTGGATAATCCTCAAGGCCTTGACCTGGTACTCTAGGGGCAGCTGCAGGATCAGCTTAGGGTGGAACTGGTCCCAGCCGAGCCCTGCACCCTCCGAGTAAGACCTGCAGCAGTCCTGAACAGCCCCCAAGGCAATCGGGGGAGGCTGGCTGTCGCCTATGTCCCACGCCCCAGGGTCCACGGCTTCGCGCCCAGACGGCGCCCACATCGGCAGCCATTCGTCGAGGAGCTGGGCTATGGCATCATCTCCGTACACGGGGAGGCCCGAGGGATCCAGGACGTTGGAGGGGGAGATGTGCCTCTTCTTAGCATAGGCATGCGCAGCCCTCCCCCCTTTCAGCGCAGCTTCCTTAGCCCAGGTCCTCCACTTGCGCCTGCGCTCGCCCGCGTCAGCTCGCCGCAAAAGGGTAGCGAAGCTGTCCAGCTCCGTCCGCAACTTGGCGTCAGGCCGCGACCCGCCCTCGCTGATCTGACCGACCGAGGCGCGTAACTGCTGCTCGCGCGGGCGCTCCACGCCCTCCTGCTGCTTCTGCTGGGCCGGGGGGCCCTCGGCATACATAGTACCTATCATGTCCAGAAGGCTGCTAGCCCAGCGCGAGGCCGCTCCCCAGCCCCGCCGTCCAAGAGCCCTAGCCGACAGCCTCGAGCCCCTGAGGGCCGCGCTCTGAAGAGCCATCCAGCACGTGGTTGACGGGCTGAATCTCCGACGAGCCTCTCGACCCCGGAGGGTTTGCAGGGGCGCCGCAGACATTTGAGGACCCAACCCACGGCCCATGTAGGAACCACGCTGCTCATCGGGAACGTCATGAAAGACCCCCAGCCAGGCCTCGGAGTTGTTGAGCCATTCCCGAACAGCTCCAGGAACATCAGCAGGAACCTCGTCGGGCCCGAACGTCCAGTCGGCCAACCTCGGGGCCAAGTGCGGGCCAACATAAGGGCCACTGGGAACTTCTTGAACGACTTCGGCTTCCTGAACGATGCCGTCCCCGACAGATCCTTGAAGACCGCAATCACTGGCACGTGCGGCGACGACGGGGCCGACTCGAGGGCCGCGACCTTGTGGATACAATGCTTGGGGACCTTAGCGCCAACAGAGAAATCGATCTCACTCCCCACCGTGACCCACTTCTCCGCCCCGTCCTCATCCACCTCCTTGTGCCTAGTGACGCACGTGGGCACGCTCGGCTGGAAGATTGCACCTACGACCGTGTTGAGCCACCCCGACTCTGCCAACTCAGCTGGCGTGCAGTTCCAGTCGCCCTGGATCAAACACGGGGAACCCTGGCCCAGGAGAAACACCGCCAGACCTTGGAGAAGCTTCCAGTTAGCAGGCCCCTTCGGGCCCTCCTTCACGTCCAGGTAGATCGACACAACCAGAAGCCCCCTAGGGAAGCCAGTGTTGACCTTGCGGACGACGGCGCGGTGGCTTCAAAGCTGAAGGGGCTCATCCAGAGCCACAGGGCACGAATGAATATGAGACTGCACAGCGAGGGCGACGCCGCCTGAGCTCTCAGTCGGCCCAGATCCCGTCGCACCAGCACGGCCAAGCTGGACTGCAAGACTGCGGTCGCTCCTCGGCCGTCGGCACCTTCAGCCTGGTCTCCTGGATCGCAAAAACTTGTGGCGGGGGTGACTTCCCGCCCACGAGCTGCCTCAACATCCCGTGGCCGCTGTCGACGCACCAGTCGTGGATGCCCTCGAAGCTGCTCCACGCATTCGCGTTCAGCCCGAAAAAGACCAACAAGTTTCCATCCTGCTTCGAGCTCTCACTAGCAGGCTGGGCTCGGACACCAGCAGCTCGTGGTCGAACTGCTTGCCGCCGAAGACCGCGTTTTCCAACACCGCTACAGGCGCAACGTGGGGACAAGGGAGCATCATCATGCTCGCCAACCTGAACTGCAGCGACGCCCTCGGGCTGGTCCACCTCGGGCGGGACCGCGGCGTCGGGCTGAGTATGAACCGCGCCCGCCGCTCCGCGGGCCGCCTCGCCCTGGCCCAAGCCCGAGCAACTGGCCGAAGCCGCGGCAGACCAGCTCGCAGCAGGCGGCGCGCACGCTGCCGCCGCCGAGAGGCACCTGGGATGGGAGACTCTCCTCGCAGCACCTGCAATCAACTCTGCATCGGGCTCCCCGAGCGCTGCCACAGCAAAGCCCAGGTTCGGCCACTCCAGGTCGACTCTGTTGGACTCCCAAAACCTGACCAGCTCATCTCCCGAGCTCGCTCCTGCCGGTTCTGAAGGACAGGGGGCCGCCCCAGTCGAAGAACACGTGGCGCCCTCTGCCCGACCCCGCGCACGGGCTGCCCTGGGGTCGGGGACCCCAGCCGCGCGGGGGTCAGGTGAGTCTGGCGGCCGAGAAGGAGTAACCGAACCCCCGTGTCGACGCCCCTGAACTACTCGCACATGTGCCATCACCCTCTTCGTTGGCCTCACTCCCTCGCGGCGCAAGACCCGACATGGGCTGTCGCAGGGGTTCGGCCGAGGGGTGGCTGCCGCTCGCGGGCCCTGGCTGCCGTCCTCCGCGATGTCGGCGACTCGATGGAGGTCGGGGGGGGGAGGCTGCCCAGCCGCGGCCACTCCTCGTCAAAGGCGCTGGCGCTTGGCTGCGTGCATCGCCAGGTACTCCGCGACGGCGGCCTCGGGGTTCTCTCCTTCCATGGCCCTCTTGAGCCCAGCATGGAACTCCGAGCCCTCGAAGTCGGCTGGCGTGGGCGGCCATGGAGCCTGAGCCTGGCCACCGCCGCCTGCGCCTCCAGCAGGGGCCCCAGCGGCGCCAGCTGCAGCACCGCCGCCAGGACCCCTACCACCTTCAGCGGCCTTGCGCTCCGCCGCCTCCTTGGCTGCACGCTGCAACCGCTTGAGGGTCTCGAGCGCCTTCTTCCCTTCCTCGTCCTCGACCGCCGTGGGGTCCAAGCCAGCCGTGCCGACAGCCACGGGGTCGTCCACATCCTTGAAGTTGACTTTGTGCAGCATCTTCGCGTGGTGCTCGAGGTCCTTCCTCGCCTCAGCCAGCGACTCCGTGGCTTCGGCGATCCCCTTGAGGAGCTCCTGCTTCTGGATCTCGTACTGCTGGGGCCGCTCCACGAGCTTCTCGACCTTCCGCGTGGCATTCTCGACGCGGTGCCGAGCAGCCAGCGCGGTCGGCGGCTTTGCCTCGAGCTCATGGACCTTGGCCTCCTCGACCTTGGCGATGAGCTCGGAGTCGATGCCGTGGCTCTTGAGGAAGCCGACGACTTGAGCGTAGGAGGGGTTATCGCCGCCAGCCGCGGGCGAGGGCCGTGGGCCTCTTCCTGCCCCGCCGCCGCTGGCTCCACCTCCTTTCGCAAGTGCCGCCAGCTGCTGCTTGAGCTCCTCGACCTCCTTGGCGAGCCGCGACGGGTCGCCGCCGATGGGGCCGCTGCCGCTGCGCCCCTGCTGCGGGCGCCCTGCCTTGGCTGCTGCCGCGCGGGCGACCTGCTGGACCCGCACCGGCGCTGCCCCTCCGCAGCCGCGGCATTTGAGCCTGCTGGCCCAGTTGCCGCTCTCGCCGCACTTGCCGCATCCCCAGACTGGATACTTGGGGCCTGGCAAGACCTCTCCATCTGCACCCATGGACGGGGCGCGCACACAATAGGTTTGGCTCGTGCCCACGAGCCGCCTCGAAGAACGTGGGCACAAGCTCGAGCTTCACTCACAATCAGCTCTAGCCACGGCTCTAGCCGAAACGGCTCGTGGTTGGAGGAGGAGGAAGAGGATGAAGGGGGTGGAGGAGGGGGCGGACATGGATGAGGAGGATGAGGAGGATGATGAGGAGGAGGAGGACAATGAGGAAGAGGAGGGGGAGGAGGTGCAGGCGGCGGGGGATGAGGAAGATGAGGAGGAGGAAGAGGTGGATGAAACGGAGGAGGCGGAGGAGGCGGAGGAGGCGGAGGAGGTGGAGGAGGCGGAGGAGGAGGAGGAGGAGGGGGAGGAGGAGGAGGAGGAGGAGGAGAAAGAGGAGGATGAGGAGGGCGGAGGAGGAGGAGGAAGACGAGGAGGAGGAAGAGGTGGATGAAGCGGAGGAGGCGGGGGAGGCGGAGGAGGAGGATGAGGAGGAGGGAGCGGAGGCAGAGGAGATGGAGGAGGAGGAGGAGGAAGACACATACATAATACTATTATGGAAAAAGAGAGTAATACAACTACTAAGGGGAACGCTACTTTGTTCACCAAGAATAAGAGTGATGCGAGTACTAATGTTCAGACTATTGTTTAGACTATTATGGCTAAAAATACGCAACCTAACACTGACACTAACAATGGTATGAATGATCGCCATAGTACTAAGAACACTACTATTAAGACATAACGATTATACTCATGGTAGTTCTGATGATGATAATCGTAAAACTATGTGGACTAAGAAGGGTTATACTATTACGAATGATGATAGCTCTATTGGCATTACGAAGAGCTATACGAATAGAAATACTGCGAACACTAACCACATTAATACTACTCCAACGACGCATAACAATGTGAATGGTACTACGACTAACCAGAAGACGAATCCAGTCACTCATAATAATACTAATACTACGAGTATGACTAATACTAGTATTACTACTAATAATAATGAGACGAGGACGAATACGAAAAAGACGCGGAGGAGTAGGAGGCGGAGTAGGAGGAGGAGGAGGAGGAAGAAGCGGTGGCGGAGGAGGCGGAGGAGGCGGAGGAGGCGGATGAGACGGAGGAGACGGAGGCGGCGGCGGAGGAGGAGGAGGCGGAGGGGGAGGAGGAGGAGGAGAAGGAGGAGGGAGGAGGGAGGAGGATTTGTTGCATCGCGACTCTGATGAGACTCTAAGGTTGCCAGAAGAGTGCGGCACTCAACAAACTGCAGGCGGCACTGGCATCTAGAGATTGAAATAACAGCGCGCACCAGCAGTACGGGCGCCAAGGATGTGTGAGATCCAGCTTCCTCCCAGTCCCCATGCTCCTCCACCACCAGTCTACAATGACTCGTGTGACGGCAGCGCAAGTCGCCAGTAGTCTACGCACTGGCAGGGATGGCGAGGGAGGAGGAGGAGGGAGGGACAAGGGAGGAGGAGGGAGGAGGAGGAGGAGGGAGGACGGAGGAGGGAGGACGCAGGAGGGAGGAGGGAGGAGGGAGGAGGAAGGAGGGAGGAGGAAGGAAGGAGGAGGGAGGAGGGAAGAGGGCGGAGGGCTGAGGAGGGCGGAGGGCAGGAGGCAGGAGGCAGGCAGGAGGCAGGGCAGACGGCAGACGGCAGGAGGTATCAGGGAGGAGGGAGGAGGCAGGAGGCATGAGGGAGGAGGGAGGAGGGAGGAGGCAGGAGGGGGAGGGAGGAGGAAGGAGGCAGGAGGGAAGAGGCAGGAGGCAGGAGGCAGGAGGCAGGAGGGGGGAGTGGGGAGGGTTCCAAGGCCTGTGCATCCTTGACGTGCGTCCTTATGGTAGGGGCCGATGGTGAGCGAACGCGGGGGGGGGGGGGACGAAGTTTCGAGATTCGAGGCTCGAGGTTTTCGGGCGTTCTCGTCGGATCCTGGCGGCCTTCCAGCCTTGGGGTGCCAGCGGCTGGGCGTTCCGGATCGTGTCGCACGGCCGCCGGAGAGCCGAACTGAGACCCGAAAGCCAGGGGGTTCGGCTCGGGCGGAGATGCATCGACCCCCGCTCGCCCACTCATCGGCGATAGGGGCCCGATAGCCCGCCCCAGCCCCTCGCCCAGGAGCGTGGGGATTCGCCATCCGATCTGTTGGCGATGTATCGCCGATTCCAGGTCGCTGTTGCCCCCTCCTGAGCTGGTGTCCCCCCTGTCCTTGCCCCTCACGTGGGGATGGGGCGTGGGCCCTCTGTTCATCCTTCCGCCCCCCCTCCTCCTTGCTCAATGTACGAGACCCGACGAGGATCAAGCAGCATCAACATAAACTTTCGGAGCTCCGCGCGGATTTCTTGGATCGGCCCTGGGTCCCTTGTCGGCGCTTCTGGCGCCCCCCCTGGCGCGCTCCGCGCGCCAGGGAGGGGAGCTCCAGCGCCGATCCAAGGTATCCAGGCGGACCTCCGAGAAATTATGTGAACAATTCTATCTTAGGGATCAGAGCCATCCAGGACACCCCAGCCGGCGGACAGAAGAGGATCTGGCGCGACGGGAGTTGGGCGTCGCATAGTCGGGGGGCCATGGGGGACAGCGAGGGCTGCAGAAAAGGAGCCCTTCAGGGTCCCGATGGGGGCCCTTTAGGGCTCCTAAGGGGCACCCTTCTCCTCCCCCCCCCCGTATATCGCCCCCCATGAAGCGACGCCCAAGGGAAGTCATGGGGTGGGAGGGATAAGATGTCGGATGTGGTGCGATTGCGCCTGGCTTGTCCTTCCCCCTCTCCTGCTCCCCGTCCCCTCGCCCGTTCCCCCCCCCGCTCCTGGCCCAGCCATCCCCGAGCTGCAGCTGCGCGGCGGGACTCACTGCTGAGGGATCTCTTGTCCATGCTTGCCCTTGCATCCTCGCCCCTTGGGCCCATCCTTGGCCACTCTCGCTGGCCGCGCCCGCCTGCAAAGTGTCGACGTGGCCTTCCAAGGGTCTTGCATCCTCACCGCGCATCCTTGCTATACGGCTTGACTGTACATTCTCACTGTCGCCATTCTGGTGACGGTGAGATTCCAGCAGGTCGCCCCGCTGGAGAGCAGTACACACACGCCTGCCGAGGCACTGCTCGGAGTCAGGGGCAGAGAGGGCGTGGAGCTCAAATCCCGTCCATCCCCATCTTACGCCGCCTCCGCCCGTCTTTTCTCTCCCCTCCTCGTCCGCCTCGAGGCGAGGGTGCTGGTGCGGTAGGGAGCGGGATGCGGGGAGGAGAAGCACGATCGGTGCCTGGAGTGCAAGAGCATGGACTGTGCGTACAAGACGTGCAATGTCAACAAGCAGTCCTCTCAGGGAGGGTAGGCCGGGGAGGAGAGACAGACGAGGTTGAGGAAGAGCAGGAGGGGCAGGAACAACGACAGGAAATTCTAGACGCTTCGCGCCTCTCCACCAGCAGTTTCCTCGCTGTCGGTGCTGCGTGGCGGTTCCTGCTTCGTGCTCTTCTTACCCGCAAGGGGTTCCATCACGCTTGCGCCTCTTGATTTCCTTCTGGCGATCCGGTGTCCTCCGTTGGGCGCCCGCATGTACCCTCTTCGACTACGTTTCCGTGGTCATTGTCTCTTTCGAGTACGCGGCCGTGGTCTCCGGGGACTTGGGCATGAATTGCTTCGCCATTCTGGCGCTGCGCGTGGACCAGATTTACTTCCGGGTCTCCGACGGCATCGGCGTTTTCGGCTTGTCTTTCAGCGTCCACTCGCCCCCTGAGCCGCAGCGCAGTTCGTTCCTGCGCTGAGTGCCTAATTTAGAGCTTGGCGCGGCTGCCTCGTTTCTGGGCGCGGTTGACCGCGACGTTCGCGAGCAAAAAAATCCCCATCGACCCATCCAGAAACGATGCCCAAGCGAGTCGAGGTTTTCAGGGAAATGCGGGAGCAAAGAGTTGGACGGTCGAACCGTGCGAAGGAGAGAGGAGGAGAAGGAGGAGGCTGGATGCATGGGTGAGGGGGTTGGGGGAATAATTATGAACTGTGATGCTGGTGATGATGATGATGAGGAGGAGAAGGAGGAGGGCGAGAAGGAGGATGAGGAAGGAGGAGGAGGAAGGAGGAGCAGGAGGACGAGGGCGAACAAAGAGCCAGAGGTCTCTTGGGATATGGTGGCCTCTTGGGACGTCATGGGGGTCTCTTGGCGGTCATGGGGGGCTCTTGGGCGTCCTGGGTGCATCGGGGGTCCTCTTGAGCGTTTGGGGGGGGGGGGGATTTTCGGTGCGTCGACGTTCCTCATAGCCTTTTATTGTAGGCGTTTTGGGGCCGTCTGGGCGCCTCTTGGGGCCCTCTTAGGGCGCTTTTGGGAGCCTTCAGGGCGCTTTTGGGGCCATCTTGGAGCATATCGATCATAGAAGAGGCGAGTTTTTTTCAGCGTCCACCCCCCAAAAGGCCAAACTGGGGCCAAAACGTTGGCACGACCAGTGGTTTTGGTTTCCTCGCCGAGGCCGTTTTGGACGCTCCAGTGCGTCGCGGCCCCTTCCCGTCCAGGTCCAGGTGATGGGGGCGGGGGGAGGAGTCAAGACACCCGACCGCCCGCAAGCCGTCGAGCTCACTCCCACCCGTCCCCCAACACATAAGTAGCGCCCGAACTTGAGCATGTTCAGCGGTGGTCGTTGGATGGACAGCTAGTGGTTACCAGCGCCGGCCCCAGGTGCGCGACGTTGGGGCGAGGTGCGCCGCGCGTGCCAATGGCGCCACGCGCGCCAGGCACCCATGGAGCCCGAGGCCCGAGCGTGCCAGGAACGCCTGGTGCGCCAGATGCGCCACGTGCTCCAAGTGCGCCAGGTGCGCCACGCAATCCAGCCGCGCTAGGTGCGCCGCATTCGGGGCACTTGCAGAGTGCGTCAGGTGCCCAGTCACGACGGGGCAGACTTTCGCTTCAGCATCGATGACGACGATGACGGCGTCTTCGCGTTGGTAATGGAGGTTTTGGAAGAAATTCGTGATGCGCGCGCGGCAGATGCGCGAGAGTGGCTCGCATGGTATTATCCGAGACCGATCGTGCCACTCCAGCGCGCGCGCAAAGGCGTTCGAACGATTTTGACATTTGCGGGCGCGAAGCACGTTTGGTATCATTTTGTTTGAACATGTTGAAAATCTGATGGTTTCTCTTAAAGATTCGCAAAAGCGCGCCCACGCTTTGGTTGAACATCCGTGTTGCGAAACTTTGTTTGTTCAGCAGCAGTTTCAAACATGTTGTTTGGACACTCGATTTTGAACCCATTCCGAATACGAAGCTTTTTGAAACATTCCGGCATGCGCGCGCGACGACGCGCGCGTGTGCACTTCGTTTTTTTTGGGGGGGGCAAGGGGGCTCTTGACAACTCATGTATTTTGATAAACGAGTGTGCGCGCATAGTGGTTGTTTGCAGAGGATGGCGGGGGGAACCCGTACTGGTTTGGCTGGGAAAGTATGATTTCAAAGGTAGTATGGACATGTGTGTCACGACCCTATGTGTTCTACATCGGTTCCCCGGGGTTGTTTAAACCCGGGGGGAATGGTGGTAACTTCCCCTTTATCAGAAAAGGGAAACCTATGTAGTGTTATCCATTCTGGTGAACTTGAAATCGTCATATCCACTGCTCGCGCAAACATCCCACCCACCCACCCGCAATTTGGTTTGCAAAACCTGTTAAGACCGACTACGACGACACCGACGACAACGATTAGGACGACACCGACGACGTCTCCGACGACTTCGACGACGACAACGACGCCGACGCCGACGACGACGAAGACGACGACGACGACGCCAACGAAGGCGACGACGGGGGAGGAGGAAGGACGACGACGGCGACAACGACGACAACGACGACAACGACGAGGGAGGAGGGAGGACGGCGACGACGCGAACGACGACGAAGGAGGAAGGCGACGCCGATGACGACAACGACGAAGGAGGAGGGACGACGACGACGACAACGACGACGACGACGGCGACGAAATAGGAGGGACGACGACGAGACGCCGACGACGGACGACGACGACGACGACGTGGGAGGAGGAGGAAGGACGACCACGGCGACAACGACGACGGAAACGACCACGACGCCAAAGAGGACGACGACGACAAACACGAGAAAAGACAGGACGACGTAGGCGACGACGACGACGACGCGGGAGAAGGGTGGACGGCGACGACGACGACGACGACGACGACGACGCAAATGAGCGCGCGCACGCTTTTGTTGAAAATCCGTGTTGCGAAACCTTGGGTTTTTGTAGGTTTTCTGGACGCACGATTTTGAAATCATTCCGAAACCGATGGGTTTTGAAGGTTTTCGTCTGAAACCGACGACGCGCGCGTCTGCACTTCGTCCAGTTTTTTGCAGAGGATTCTCGCGGCGGCACACGCGCAAGGGCGTTCGACAGATTTCGACATGCGCGCGCGCGAAGCGCGTTTGGCAGCATGTTGTGAAAATCTTGGAAAACATATGGTTTTCTTAAGATTTCGCATGAGCTCGCGCGGAAGCTGTTTTAGCAACTCAGTGTTGCGAAACCCTGTGTTTTTGTATGTTTTTGGTTTTGGAAACTCGATCTCGAAATCCTTCCGGCACCGAAGGTTTTTGAAGGATTTCGGCATGCGCGCGCGACGACGCGCGCGTGTGCACTTCGTCCTGTTTTTTGCAAGGGATTCGTGAAACAATGCTATGTTAGAACAAACCTTGTCACCGCATAGTGTTGTTATATATATATATATATATATATATATAAAATTTTTTTTAAAAAAAAAAGAACCTCAGGGGGGGAGCCCAGTTTGGATGGGATGCTATGGTTTCATGTTTAGGATGGACGAGTGTGCAGAATATATATATATATATATATATGTGTGTGAAATCGTATTATCCCAGGGGGTACCGATAAGTCCGGGGGGGGTAGAGCCGATTCTCTTTTTTGAAAGGAGAATTAATTTCTCATCGCAGTGAGTTGTCCACTCTACTGCTCGCGCAAACATCCCACCCGCCCACCCGCAACTTGGTTCGCAAAATCTCTTACGACCGTGACGGTGGGTACCACATGGCACTTGGCAACAAGAGCGACGCCGACGACGACAGCGACAACGACGATGACGACGCCGCCGACAACGACTACGACGACACCGACGAAGTTTCCAACGACTTCGACGACGCCGACAACGACGACGACGACGACACCGACGACGACGACGACGACACCGACGCGGACGACGACGACGATGACAACGACGACGACGATGACGACGCCGGCGACGACGATAACGACGACACCGACGACGACGACGTCAATGACGCCGACGACGACGACGATGACGGCGGCGACGACGACGACGCCGACGTCGACGACGACGAAGACGACAACGACGCCGACGCCGACGACGACGACGAAGACGACGACGACGTCGCCAACGAAGACAATGAGGAAGGAGGGAGGACGACGACGGCGACAACGACGACAACGACGACGGAGGAGGGAGGACGGCGACGACGCGAACGACGAAGAAGGAGGAAGGACGGCGACGCCGACGACGGCAACGACGAAGGAGGAAAGAAGACGACGACGACGACAACGACGACGACGACGACGACGACGACGACGGCGACGAAATAGGAGGGACGACGACGAGACGCCGACGACGGACGACGACGACGACGAGGGAGGAGGAAAAAAGACGACCACGGCGACAACGACGACGGAAACGACCACGACGCCAAAGAGGACGACGACGACGAACACGAGGAAAGACAGAGGACGACGTAGGCGACGACGACGACGACAGCGACGCGGGAGGAGGGAGGACGGCGACGACGAAAACGAGAAAAGACAGAGGACGACGTAGGCGACGACGACGACGACGCGGGAGGAGGGGGGACGGCGACGACGACGACGACGACGACGACGACGACGCAAGAGCGCGCGCGCGCACGCTTTTGTTGAAAATCCGTGTTGCGAAGCCTTGGGTTTTTGTAGATTTTTTGGACGCACGATTTTGAAATCCTTCCGAAACCGATGGGTTTTGAAGGCTTTCGGCATACGCGCGCGACGACGCGCGCGTCTGCACTTCGTCCAGTTTTTTGCAGAGGATTCTCGCGACGGCACACGCGCAAGGGCGTTCGACAGATTTCGACATGCGCGCGCGCGAGGCTCGTTTGGTAGCATGTTGTGAAAGTCTTGAAACACCGATGGTTCCCTTAAGATTTCGCAAGCGCTTTCGCGGCAGTTGTTTTTGCAATTCTGTGTTGCGAAACCCTGTGTTTTTGTATGTTGTTTGGGAACTCGATTGCGAAATCATTCCCGCACCGAAGGTTTTCGAAGGATTTCGGCATGCGCGCGCGACGACGCGCGCGCGAGCACTTCGTCTCGTTTTCTGCCAGGGATTCGCGACAAAGTGCCATGTTAGAACAAAACATGTCACCGCATAGTGTTTTTGTTTACAAGGGAACCTCAGGGAGGGGAACCCGGTTTGGCTGGGATGCTACGATTCCATGTTTAGGATGGACGAGTGTGCATAATACACATATATATATATATATATATATATGTATATGTATATATATATATATATATATGCATATGCATATATTTATATACGCATATTCCGTAGCCATTTTGGCTCAAGCCGAACGGCGGACCCTCCAGAATTGCCTTCGCGGGGTAGGCTCCAACCCAGAGATCCAGCTGTTTCCAAGTCCAGGTCCGCCCCTGGCAACTGCTCCAAGTCCAGGTCCGCCCCTGCCATCCATATTGAGAAGTCCAGGTCCGCCCCTGGCATCCATGCCCGAAGTCCTGGTCAGCCCCAGGCAACCAGTCAGCACCGCGAATGGCGACTCATCGTGGAGCTGCTGCTGCTGATCGGCCTGCTGCTTCTCTCCAACCCTCTGGTGCTGACGCGAGCGAGGGGCCTCATCAGCGAGCAGGTGACTGTCAACCAGATGCAATCCGTCAACACGACCCTTGGAGAGAATCGGCCGCTCTCTCCCGCGCTGCTGCTGAGGGGCCAAGAGGCCCCGAGCTGGCGCCTCCAACGCCTCCACCTCCTCCGAGCTCATCGACCCCATGGACGCCGCCAACGCCGCCATCAAAGCATCGCAGGATCTCCTCACGGCCCCGCTCGATGCGAAGTTGGCCACAGTCAAGCAAGAAGTCATCGCAGGGTTCGCCGCGTAGGTCAGGAGCCCGCTGGGCGCGGTCGTCGGACAGCAGCAGAAGCAAACCGAGCAGCTCGCAGGGCAGATCCAATCGCCCCAGGCCGCCTCGACAGCTCAAGCAGAGCATCAAGCCGATCATGGACAAGTGTGATCTCGGCGAGGCCGACTGGGAGGTGGTTGGGAAGAGCCCAGCGAGACGCTTACTCATTCAGTTCAGCGGGGATGCCAACGCATCCGCGCGGAAGGTCAGAGCCTTCTACAGCAAGCTCAATGGGCCCGACGGTGAATGGGTCAACACAGAAGTTCACAGTATCCATGGCCAGTCAACAAGACTCTTCCTCGGCCTGGGCCGCTCGGGGACAACGGCGCGAAGGGAGTTCCAGACCAAGAAGCTTGCCCGATTGTGCAAAGCACAGGATGCCACGAAGTGGCGGCGAAGTGACCGACAGCAGGGCATCATATACTGCAACGACATGCCAGTCCTTTCCATTTTGGTCGGCTCCGCACAGGACGAGCCCACCCGTCTGCGCCTCAATTGCAACGGTTGCCTTCAGCACGGCATCAATCGAGAGGAGATCCGCGTGCAGTTCGAGCAATTCTTCCAGACCTCGCCCCTGGGCGGGGCTCAAATTCGCCGAGGCCGGTTTCTTTCGCGACGAGGAACTCGAGGGCGCTGCTGTGCAGAGACCCCCTCAAGAGGAAGAAAGTGGTCGCGTTCATGTTGCAGGTGCTGAACTCCATGGCCGCGCTCGCCTTGCAGGAGGCCCATAGCTCAGAAGCGGAGCTCAGCCATGACATTCACCTAGCGCGCAGGGAAGCGGCCTGCTTCGCCTCCATCCCCAATCGCGGCGCTGGTGGGGTTGCGCCACTCTTGCCCGGGATCTCGCCGGCCGACGCTGCTGACCCTGATCAATTCCGCCACTCGGAGCCCATCCCTGGTCGCGCCCAACGCCTACAAATCAAATCAGACGTCTCAAAGGCTGCAGCGGGCACGCTTCCTAGCATGATCGCGATCTACAACGCCCGCAACTTCCAGCTTACCGCGGGCCAGGTCCAACACGCAAGGGGCGCGATTCGTGCCGAGCTCAGCACTGCTGAACAACAACCAGAGAGGATCGCCGCGCTCGTCATGGGTGACTTCAACTTCATGGACGAGGCCCCGCTAGAGCTGACGGCACCGCTGGTCATCAAAGGCCTCCCTCGCCGTCGAAATCACCACCCATAGCACCAACTGCTTTGGGAACAAGCTCTGGGTGACATGGTTGAGGTGGGCCCCGAGCTACCATCGCACTACGCCGAGCAGTCGCAGCAGTGCACCGGGATTGACAAAATCTACATCAGCTCGCCGCTGTGGCCCCTGATCCAGTGGTGCGCGGAGGTGGACATTCCAGTTGCGCCTGACACGCTTTTGACAGGGGAATCTCCGACCGTGCCCCTGTTCACCTTCGGCTAGCAGCGCGCCCCCCCTGAGGGCAGCGAGCGGCAGCCAATCCCGCAGTGCATCTTCGAGAGCCCCCTCTTCACCAAATGCTTCGACCTGCTGAGAGAGGCGGCCAACGTGGACAACTACCCACCCTTCATTCGCCTCAAGGAATGCAAGCGCCTCATCCGCGAAGCAGCCAGGCTGACGCACAACGACATGACGGACGCGCGCGCCCCATGCTCGGCGGCTGCTCTGATGACGTGCAGAGCGATCTCGAGGGCCGCGTGGAGGAATGACTGGAAGAGCGCACGCACGTTGCATGCTCGAACTAAGCTCGGAGCGAAGTTCCTGGACATTTCAGACAGCAACAACATCGCGCTGATCGAGCCTGGGACCTTTCGTCGTACATTCGAGATGCACCAGCAGGAGTGCCTGGATCAGCGCTCGGAGGCGCTTCAGCAGGAGGAGCAAGCGAGGGAGACCCACCCCCGCCAGAGACAACGCCTCCGCAAGATGCAGAGGGCGATCCAGAGGCGCGGCAAGCTCTGGGCCCCCACTGGTAAGGTGCTGAAGCTCAAGGCCATAGAGGTCCTTCACGACCACAGCACCGCTGAGAAGCCTGAGGACATGATCTCCGAGCTTCGACGCCAGTGGCCTCCTGTATTCCAGGCGAAGCCGAGCCGCGACAAGCACGTCAGGCGCTACCTGGACAAGCACATCATTCCTTACGACTGCTCCCAGATGGACATTCCGACGCTGGGCAAAATGCGGAACCTCATTCGCAGGCTCAACAATTCGGCTCCTGGCCCTGATGGGATACCGTACACAGCCTGGAAGTGCACCCCCGCCGCGGCGCAGCTCCTATGAGAGGTCGCGATCGAGACAATGAAAGGCTTGCCCGTGCCGTTGGACTCCAACGACTCGCTCATGATTTTCACTCCGAAGGGGCCGGAACCAGATGATAGAATCTCAGCCACCAGACTTGCCAAGGCCACGAGACCCCTCTCGCTAAAGAACACGGGCTGCAAGATCGTCGCTGCCATGGTCAACGAGATGATGAAGCCTATCGTTGCGGAAGGGGCCCACGGGGCGCAGAAGGGCTTCCTGCCGAAGCGGCGATTCATCGAACATGTGGTGGCTATGGGCGCGCAGTCCCGCATCGCTGCCATGCATGATGACTTGACAAACAAAGACCCGCTGATGGTCCTATACGACTTCGGTGATGCCTTTCCTTCGACGTGCAGAACATGGCTCAACATAGCGCTGGAGAAAGCGGACTTCCCCGAGGGCGTCCGCAACATGATTGAGGCGGTCTACCTCCTACCTGTTGCCTTCGCCAACCTTGCGGGCGCCATCGAGTACTTCTGTGCCCTCACCTCGGGCATTCTTCAGGGGTGCCCTTGGTCGGGCACGCTGTGTGCGGCGGGCGTGGGCCCGCTGATCAGGGACTTGCACTCGAGGGCGGCGCGCTTCAAGGGCGCGGTCATCGGGGTCTGCGCTGACGACGTGGGCAGCGTCCTTCCCTCATTCAAGATGCTCCGCCCGATGAGTGGGGTGTTCTACGCGGCGGAGAATTTGGCGCGCCTGGTGCTGAAGACGGCGAAGTGTAAGACCATCCCTCTGGCGGAGGCAGTCGCCCCTGCGGTGGAGGACAGGATCCGTGCCAAGATCGAGCTGGTCCCACGATGGAGTGACATGACGATCACTGATGGGGCGGAGTACCTGGGGGTGCCACTGGGACCCAGTGTTGATGATGGACACAGATGGGATAATATAACTCTCGGCTGGCAGCGCTCTACTGTCATGATCGCCGACGTCGGGGCCCCGACCGGCCCTTTGCTGATGCTCTACAACCAGCGAGCGGTAAGCATGACCTCCTACCTCAGCCAGCTCTTCGCGCGGCCGCAGAAGGTGAAGAATACAGGGAGCTGGGCGCTGCCTCGATCGAGTCTGGCACCTCCCCCCACAAGCTCTACCTCGAGGTGGTCTACTGGCGTTGGGGCGATGGACTTCGCTGAAGGCGGTCTCCCTCGAGCTCGGCAACCGGTCGGCACTGGTGCGCAGTGCCGCTGACTCTGTCCTGAACTGGCAGTTTTGGGCTCGACGTCTGCGCGACGCAGCGGAGATCGGCCTCTTGTTCCACGCCCGTGCGCGCGGCCTGCATGCCCCCCCCCCCCCCCCATTGGAAGTCGAAGCCGATCGCGCGCGCCCTCGAGGAAGCGGCGCAGGGATTCCCCAACGACAAGAACCGACCGCTGGCAATGGCCTGCGCCGATGCGCTGGGTGAGTGGAAGGTGGAGAAGGCCCGCCATTTGGCTGAATGTTCTACGGCTCGTTTGCGCATGCAGAAGTTTATTCACTCACACCTCGTCTCTTCTCTCCTCCCTGAAGGTGCCATCTGCTTTGCAAACCTCGTTTGCTGATCAACATGTAAGGTGCCATCTGCTTTGCAAACCTCGTTTCCTGATGTGACCGAGGCAGTTCAGAAGATACAGCTAAAGTGTTTCTTCCCTTCGGGTCCTCAGCTCTCTTCTTGGTTCAACTCTGGTTCAATCGGGGACTTCAGGCCATTTCTCTGAGGCATGAATTAAGTTCTGCTCTCCTCAATATGTCCGTCAGGGCCAAAGTAGTGGAGTCGATTCTTGCTTTGCCCACAGCCTCGATGGGACATTTCTTAACTTGGGATTGCTTCGCTCTTAGTTTGGCCCTTCACTTCAGTTCAAAACGGGCTTGGACGGGATTGTCAATTTCATCACTTTGCCAGGATTATGGCTTTCGTTTCAATCTGGGAATGCTTGGGATTACGAGTGTCTCAGGGCATTAGGCCCCCAGGTCACCTCTCATGAGCTGGGACTGCATCATATTCTTCTCAATTCGGCTGACGGGGTTAAGTGGGGTTGTTTCTCACTCTTTGCCCAAGTCCTCGAAGTTTCAAGTTCCTTCTTGGGGTAGTTTGGCGATCAGTTTGCCTCTTCACTTCAGTACAAATGGGTTTGGCCTGGGATTGTTAATCTCACCTCGCTGGCCAGGACGATGACTGCCGTCCGATCCCTGATAAAGTGCATCTCTTTTCTCTATCTCACCATCTTTCGAATCCTCATCTTTCGGTTGGCCTGTTGGCTTGGCTGCTTTCTGTAGTCATTTTGGTTCAATTCGCTTTGCACGTTCTGCTCCAACCTCTTCTCAAGTTATCTGGGAACACACTCTCATGCTTGCCCCTCAGAGGGTCGCCAGGCCATGGAATTCAAAGTCGCTCCAGTGCTGTATCTTCGAGGCGTGGGCATCCGCCTGCCCACGTGCACTGGCAATCGAAAGTTCCGAGATCGTCCCTTTAAATTCAGGATCATACCACCCACGGAGATGTGTCACACTCCACATGTATGAGAAGGGACGTGAATTCGAGATACCTCTCAGGCAGCTATGGAATCTCTTTGAGGAATTTTTCTCAAGTAAGGCGTGCAAGGACCTTATTGGGATCGTGGGAATTGCAGTACGCTCTATGTCTTTTGTACAGATCAAGACAATGTCATACAAGGGCGCAGTGTTCTACGACAACCGCTGGTCAGATCCTGGGAACTTCATTTACACTGTCTGGTGGAATATTTGGGGTCAAATGGCCAGGTATCTTCAAAGACGACAACCTACCAGTGCCTCGTCCAAGTCCATGGAGGAGCTTCGCTCAGTCGCTGGTCGTGTCACCGGTGTACAGAGGATGGTCCGAGAGCGGTGGAACAGGGAACCCGACACTTCTCGATGGCTAGAGCTTATCGGAGATTTGATGGAGCTAGGGTTGGGAGCGGGGTATGTTGAGCCAGATCGGTTCTGGAACATAATTCAGGGGATTTCTCCCATCATCTGCTCCATTCGGTCCATTTTGACGTTTGCTGATCAACATGGGTCTTTTGCTAGGACCGGGAAAGACCGTCGCCTTTTTCGCGGCCCATGTGCACCCCACACTCGGAAGTTTGCCGTGGCAATGTTCCACGGAATGCAAGTGCACAAATTTAATGTTACGGAATCTTCAGAGGTATGGGTATCTTACCTAATTGCAGCCTCAGAGAACAGGCTCCAATACTAATGGATCGGGGGTATTTGACACCCCACGGAATTTGCATTTGGGCCTGTATCGAGACCTCTTTGTGTTCTCCTCTCCTCTCTTTGCCTCCCGCCTAGGGGATTGGCTGACACCAGGAGATGTCACTTGTGCGATTCTATCTGGGACCCGCCTGATCCATGCGATCTTAGGGACACCGTGGCTTCGCAACAATCCCGCCTTCCTCTGGCTGCCTCTGATGGGCCCCTCCTCTTCCCTTGCTTCCTGTCGGCTCCTGCAGTCTCGGGCTCAAGCTTTCGGTATGCTACTTCCCAAGGCGTCGGACCCTCACGTTATCTTCCAGGGGAAGCTTTGCAGGTCTAAACGCAAAGTCTGCTTCCTGTCTAAACAAGATCTTGAGGCACTCTCATACTGCTCTACGCTGCTATTCCAAAGGGTGGTCAAGTTGCCGGCTCGGTTTCTTATACCATCGGACCTTGGTGGTCCTCATCTCACTTATGACTGGTGCAAAATCCCGCTCTTCAAAGCTTGTCGGGACAGCGGCTTTAATAGACTGTATGTCAACGTTCGGGGTCCCGACGAAAGGGTTCGGAGAGTCCCTTGGAAAGAACTGGCTGTTGGTCAGTAGCCGTTTCGCCTCAAACCCTGACGGGAACTCTCGTCCGAGACGGCTGGGAAACATCCATATACAATTCAGGGGATGGCCAAACGCAGCCTTCCAGTCAAGCTAGCAGCTAAGAAGCGTCTCAAGTGGACACACGGCTCAGGAGGAATGTGGAACTACTGTGAAGAGGAAAAAGTCTACACCAAAGTCTGGTATACGGAGTACTATGACACGTGGTTCGACCCCGAATCGGGCTGGCCTCACCCAGTTGTATGGTACCTGTCTGACTACTGGTGGGACGGAGACTTCTTTGTGGAAAAGTGGCGTTGGAAGTATCCGTGAAGGCCTCTCCTGGGACTCCGACAGACTGAACCTCTTGGCGTCTGCGGTGCATGGGCCTGCGGCTTTTGGGAGGTCTCTCAGTCCCCCTCAATCTCTCCTGCATGCTCTTCAACGTTGGTGGTTGGCAAAATACAAAAGTCATAAACATTCCCAGCCTTCTTGCGTCCTTCTTGTTTGAATTCAATCTTACTCCATATGCCTTGATATGCCTGGGGTGGGTTCTCACGGTTGGGTTCCCACTCGGCTTTGACAGTTCATTTTTTGTATGCCTCCGTATCTTCTGGGATCATTGCGTGCTTGGGACATTCAGTTTAATTTCAGGCTCTCTTTCAGTACATATATCCGTCTGGGTTGCTACTTATCTATAGTGGGTTTCATGGGACTTAATGAAAGTTCTCTTCACTTCTTAACTACTTCAGGCCGTGGGAACATATGCCCTCAAGATTGGCTTCAAGAGTTACTCAAGTTACTCAAGTTACTCAAGTCACTCAAGATATTGTTGATCAATTTGAGCATAATCCATTATCTTGCATTACGTTTCTCATTGTTCTCATTTTTATTCAAAGCGAGAGGGACCTTATGGTGGGTTTCATTCGGGGACATCGGACAGTCTTTCATTCATGATTTCTTTCAGTATCATGGGTTTCAATCCTGGGATGGGCTTCACCTTTCTTCTGCCCCTTCCCTCTCCCGCTTCTCCTCCCGCTTTCCTCTTTCTCTACCGTACGCATTTGGCGTATTGGTGGCTTCTCAGGTTTGTGTTTTGGGAGAACCGACCTTTCAAGGCGCTTCATCATCATCATCATCATCCCTGACCGCCTGCCTGTGACTTTTCTCTCTCGCCTCATCTCCTGTGCGAAACCTGCCGAGTCTTTTTCGCTTTCGCAGATTGAATGGGAGCCACTCAAAGAGCTCCTGGTCACGAGCTTTTCGCCCGCTGCCCATTCGGCACTTCTCAAGACCTGGGTTGGTGGATGGACCACGAGCCGTCGCCTTCGCTCGAGTGACGTCTGCAGCCCCTGCATTTTCGGTTGCTGGCAGTCCGAGGGCGACAGCGCCTCAGACGCTATGGCGCACTACACTCGCTGCCCACTTCTTTGGCAGGCAGTGCGCGCTGTGTGGCATACGCAGCTTGGCATTCCGCAGTCGATTCTGAATCGCCTGGGCCTCTGCAGCGGGGGGCCTGACGAATTTCCACAGAGTGTGGCGCTGGAGCGCGCGATTATTGCGTTCCAGACCTACAACGCACAGACGAAGCTCCCCATTTTCAGGAGGTCGCTCCCCAATGCGACCGAGGACAGTGCCCGTGCTGCGAGGGCGCTGTTCTTATCTACTCACAAGGCTGTACAGTGATCATCTGGACACTGTGCGCCGCGGAAGCACGAGCGATACATATATATATATATATGTATATGTATATATGTATGTTTGTTTGTATGTATGTATGTATGTGTATATATATATATATATATATATTTATATTTACATGAAAATGCAATCGTAATTTCCTAGGGGGCACCGATCAGTCCGGGGGGAGGGGGGTATAATATATTAATCTTTGAGAAAGGAACATCCACTATGACCGTCTGGAAGCTGTCTCCACTGCTCGTGCAAACATCCCACCCTCCCACCCGCAACTTGGTCGCAAGACGTCTTAAGACAAGACCGTGACGGTATATACCACATGGCAGTTGGCCACGACGCCGACGACGACAGCGACAACGACGACGACGGCGCCGCCGACACCGACTACGACGACACCGACGACGTCCCCAACGACTTCGACGACGACAACGGCGACGACGACGACACCGACGACGACGCCGACGACGACGATGACGACGACGACGACGACGACGCCGACGACGACGACGACGCCGACGACGACGAAGACAACGACGACGACGACAACGACGTCGCCAACGAAGACGACGACGAGGGAGGAGGGAGGACGACGACGGCGACAACGACGACATCGACGAGGGAGGAGGGAGGACGGCGACGACGCGAACGACGAAGAAGGCGGAGGGACGGCGACGACAACGACGACAACGACGCGGGAGGAGGGAAAACGACGACGACAACGACGACGACGACGGCGACGAAATAGGGGGGACGACGACGAGACGCCGACGACGGACGACGACGACGACGAGGGAGGAGGATGAAGGACGACCACAGCGACAACGACGACGGAAACGACCACGACGCCAAAGAGGACGACGACGACGAACACGACGAAGGACAGAGGACGACGTAGGCGACGACGACGCAGGAGGACGGAGGACGGCGACGAAGACGACGACGACGACGCAAGAGCGCGCGCGCGCACGCTTTTGTTGAAACTCCGCGTTGCGAAACCTAATGTTTTTTTCCAGGTTTTTGGGCACACGATGTCGAAATCCTTCCGAAACCGATGGGTTTTGAAGAATTTCGGCATACGCGCGCGACGACGCGCGCGTCTGCACTTCGTCCTGTTTTGCAAAGGATTCTCGCGACGGCACACGCGCAAGGGCGTTCGACAGATTTCGACATGCGCGCGCGAAGCCCGTTTGGTAGCAGTTTGTGAAAATCTTGAAAACCAATGGTTTTCTTAAGATTTCGCAAGAGCTCGCGCGTAAGCTTATTCAGCAAATCAGTGTTGCGAAACCCTGTGCTTCTGTACGTTCGGGGGAAACTCGATTGCGAAATCCTCCCCGTACCGAAGGTTTTCGAAGGATTTCGGCATGCGCGCGCGACGACGTGCGCGTGCGCACTTCGTCCCATTGTCTGCAAGGGACACGTGCAAACAATTGTTGTGTTAGAACACAAAATGTCACCGCATAGTTTTTTTTTAAAAAAAAAACAAAGGGGACCTCAGGGGGGGATACCAGGTGGCCTGGGACATTGTGATTTCATATTTAAAATGGACATGTGGTCAGAATCATATGTGATTTACATACCCGGAAGGGGGACCGATAACGCCGGGGGGGGGGTAGAGTCTATTCTTTTTGTAGAAAAAAGAGAATTGACTACCCTGCACCGCGCCTGACCACCTCCACTGCTCGCGCAAACATTCCACCCACCCACCCGCAACTTGGTGTGCAATACCTCTTAAGACCGTGACGGTGGGCACCAAATGCCACTTGGCAGCGACACCGACGCCGACGACGACAGCGACAACGACGACGACGCCGCCGACAACGACTACGACGACACCGGCGACGTTCCTAACGACTGCGACGACGACGACGACGACACCGACGACGACGACGCCGACGCTGACGTCGACGACGACGACGACGATGACAACGACCACGACGACGATGACGACGCCGACGACGACGACAACGACGACAACGACGACGACGACGACGACGTCAGCGACGCCGACGACGACGACGACGACGACGACGACGGCGGCGACGACGACAACGCCGACGACGATGACGACGAAGACGACGACGACGCCGACGCAGACGACAACGACGAAGACGACGACGACGTCGCCAACGACGACGACGACGAAGGAGGAGGGAGGACGACGACGGCGACAACGACGACATCGACGACAACGAGGAGGGAGGAGGGAGGACGGCGACGATGCGAACGACGAAAAAGGAGGAAGGACGGCGACGCCGACGACGACAACGACGACGGAGGAGGGACGACGACGACGACGACGACGACGGCGACGAAATAGGAGGGACGACGACGAAACGCCGACGACGGACGACGACGACTAGGGAGGAGGAGGAAGGACCACCACGGCGACAACGACGACGGAATTGACCACGACGCCAAAAAGGACGACGACGACGAACACGAGGAAAGACAGAGGACGACGTAGGCGACGACGACGACGACGCGGGAGGAAGGAGGACGGCGACGACGACGACGACGACGCAAGAGCGCGCGCGCACGCTTCTGTTGAAAATCCGTGTTGCGAAGCCTTGCGTGTTTTGTAGGTTGTTTGGGCACACGATGTCGAAATCCTTCCGAAGCCGATGGGTTTTGAGGGATTTCGGCATACGCGCGCGACGACGCGCGCGTCTGCACTTCGTCCCGTTTTTTGTCGAGGATTCTCGCGACGGCACACGCGCAAGGGCGTTCGACAGATTTCGACATGAGCGCGCGCGAAGCCCAGTTGGTAGCATTTTGTGAAAATCTTGAAAAACCAATTGTTTCTTCAGATTTCGCAAGAGCGCGCGCGTAAGCGTCTTTAGCAAGTCCGTGTTGCGAAACCCAGTGTTTTTGTATGTTTTTGGGGAAACTCGATTGCGACATTCTTCCGGCACCGAAGGTTTTTGCAGGATTTCGGGATGCGCGCGCGACGGCGCGCGCGTGCGCACTTCGTCCCATTTGTTGCAAGGGATTCGTGGAAAAGTGTTCCGCTAAAACAAAAGATGTCCCCGCGTATCGTTTTTGTACAAGGGAACCTCAGGGGGGTCGATACCGGCTCCCCGGGGATAGTGCAAATTCATATTTAGGATGGACATGTGGTCATAATCGTATATGATTTAGTTACCCGACATGGGTACGGATAGCGCCGGGGGGGTAGAGTTGATTCTCCTTTTCAAGGGAAATTAATCACCTGCTCAATTTGAAGCTGTCCTCTCCACTGCTCGTGCAAACGTCCCACCCTCCCACCTGCAACTTGGCCGCATTACCTTTTCAGACCGTGACGGTTGGTTCCCAATTTCACTTGGCAACGACACCGGCGACGACAGCGACAACGACGACGACGCCGCCGCCGACAATGACTACGACGACACCGACGACGTCTCCAACGACGTCGACGACAACGACAGCGACGACGACGACAACGCAGACGACGACGACGCCGCCGACGACGACGACGGCGACGGCGACGACGAAGACGACGACGACGGCGACGTCGCCAACGAAAACGACGACGGCGAGGGAGGAAGGAAGCCGACGACGGTGACGACGACAACGACGAGGGAGGAGGGGACACGACGACGACGGCGACGAAATAGGAGAGACAACGGCGACGAAGAGGACGAGGGAAGAAGGACGACCACGGCGACAACGACGACGGAATTGACCACGACGCCAAGACGACGACGACGACGACAACGCCGACGACGACGCCGACGACGACGACGAAGACCACGATAACAATGCCGCCGACGACGACGACAACGACGACGACGACGACGACGGCGACGGCGACGACGAAGACGACGACGACGGCGACGTCGCCAACGAAAACGACGACGGCGAGGGAGGAGGGAAGCCGACGACGGTGACGACGACAACGACGAGGGAAGAGGGGACACGACGACGACGACGACAGCGACGAAATAGGACGGACAACGGCGAAACGCCGACGAAGACGACGAGGGAAGAAGGACGACCACGGCGACAACGACGACGGAATCGACGACGACGCCAAGACGACGACGACGACGACAAGGAAAGACAGGACGCAGACGGCGACGACGACGACGACGAAGAGGGAGGAGGGATGATGGCGACGACGACGACGACGACGCAAGAGCGCGCGCGCACGCTTTTGCTGAAAATCCGTGTTGCAAAACCTAATGTGTTTTTTTTGGATCCGATTTTGACATCCCTCCGAAACCGAAGGTTGTTGAAGGATTCCGGCATGCGCGCGTGACGACGCGCACGTCTGCACTTCGTCCTTTGTTGCAGAGGATTCTCGCGGCGGCACGCGCGCGAGGGCGTTAGAAAGATTTCGACGCGCGCGCGAAGCCCGTTTGGTAGTATTTTTGGGAATCTTGAAGAATTATGGCTTTCTCAAAATTTCGCAAGAGCGCGCGCGTAAATTTTTCGAGGGCATCAGTGTTGCGAAGCCATATGTTTGTGTATGTTTGTTTGGAAACTCGAGTTTGGAATCCTTCCAGAACCGACGGTTCTTGACGGATTTTGGCATGCGCGCGCGACGACGCGCGCGTGTGCACTTCGTTTTTTCTGTTGCAAGGGATTCTTGAAAAATTGTGATTTTTGATAAACGACAGTGCGCGCATAGTATGTTGTGCGGAGGATAGCGGGGGGGAGTGATACCGGCCTGGCTGGGATAGCGTGCGTAATAATTACGGAATCGCAATACCCCAGGGGGTGCCGTTAACTCCGGGGGGGGCCCTGGGTCCGCCTTCGCGCGGGCGGTTGGGCGGTCGTGATGTTCGAGCGGGGCGAGGTCGCACAAGGCCTGTGGGGCCCCCTCCCCGTACCGGCAACGAGCAGCCTCGTCGCGGAGCTGTGGGCGTTGGCAATGATGCTGCAGCACGCGGGTTTGGTGGCCGAGGTGCTCTTCGACAACCAGGCGGCCGTTGACGGGCTGTTGTCGGGGCGTGCCCGCTGCTGCAACAGCGCGGCCCTCTGTGCGCACCTATGGAGCTGGATCTGGGACCTGCTGGACGAGCGCGACCTCAGCCCTGGCGTCAGTCTGGCGGTGGTGAAGGTCAAGTCCCACACGTCCCAGAAGCATCGGGCGAAGATGGACGAGGTGGACCAGGAGCGCTACCGCATGAACGATGCGGTGGACAAGCTGGCGAAGCAAGGAGCCGCCCAGTGCCCGGTCCCCGAATGGGCGGTGGCCCTGGCCAATTCCCGCAGCAGGCAGATCAAGCGGGTTATGGAGTACGTGGCAAGTTTTCGCGTGCTGTTGGCGGGGGTCGCCACAGCAGTGGCCGAGAGGAGGGGGCCGCGGCATCAGGGGAATGCTGGACGTCGCCCGCCAGTCCATCGTGGCCACGAGTTGGTCCTCCACGGGACGACGTGGCGTTGCCGCCACTGCAAGGCCCACTGCCGCACGCAGGCGGGCAAGCGGAAGCTGGACCGCGAGGAGTGCAGACCTGAGGCCGAGGTGGAGGCCGCGCGAGCAAATCGGCAGGCGCGGTGGCGCCGGCAGGGCGATCCGCCGCCTCCGAGGCGGGGCGCTGAGGGCGACGGCGGCGGTGACGGCGGCGAAGGCTCGCCCCGCCCTGGGCGCCCCGACGTGCCGCGGCCGCCCCCCGCCGACGCCGACGCTGACGACGACGACGACAATGACAACGCAGACGACGA